>OY744612.1:15596036-15598536 GCA_963556255.1 Allolobophora icterica
TAGGAATACTAATATTAGTATTATTAGTATTCCCTTGGATAGGTACTGACCTATTACACTCCCAACATTGTTATTTCGCTTTTGAGAGGAACGAAAATGCGCTGTATTAAGTGCTGTGAACCATAGGCCAACAAGACTTATAGCAAGTGTTAGTTTAGTTCCAGAGAATAGAATAGGAATAATAATTATTTAAACCTAGTTCCACGGAACGAAAACTGGAACGAGAAATTAATGTGGAACGAGAATAGAATAGGAATAAAGATTTCAATATTTTTCTAGAACGAGAACGGAATAGAATAAAAATTAATTTTGAAGACGAGAACGGAATAGAATGAAAATTAATTTTTAAGCTGCCCAACCGATAATTCTAATCTTTTTCTTCTTTATGGCTTTGGCGATGCCCCAGCACGCAATAGCCGCTCATTTATGGTGAGTCTCCACTTCTCCCTGTCCTGTGCTCCCTGTGTAGCCTCCTGCACGGATAGGCCCATCTCCTTGCAGTCCTCTCGAATCCCATCAATACATCGCAACCTTGGTCTTCCCTCCTCCACTCTCCGTGTACGTATCCGTGATTCCGTGTAGTGCTATAATTCGGGTATCTTTCATTTCGCATTCTTGATATATGGCCGAAATAGCGCAGTCTGCTCATCCTTATCCTGTCCACGATGTCCTGCTGTATATTCAATCTGCTGTGTATCTCCGTATATCTTATCCTGTCTCTTCTGGTGACTCCCACTATCCTTCGTAAACATACCATTTCGAACACCCTCTGTCGCCTTTTCTTATTCTAATAACTATGCGGAATAACGACGGCTCTTGATTGACGTCACGGTGCGGCGCTATGATAGACTAAACCTTCTCCGTATATTCTATATTCTATAAATAATATACGCGCCTTGATTCAAACTTCTGGCAACAAGAGTGAGGCACTCAGACTCCTTCATCAAACACGCTTCTGACAGCATTGCAGCAGAACTTTCTAAATACATTCAGGAAATTGAAGAACATGTCGCTGTTCCTAGTCCCTTTGACATCAGATTCTGGCAGAGTAGACATGTCAGTTTACCCACGGCTCGCTGTTATATCTGAGGATTTAGTTTCAGCTCCCACACCAGAGGCGTTCGTGGAATCTTTTCTGTTGCAGGATGGATGTCTACAGGTCGCAGAAATCGATTGAGCAAATCGCTTGACATGCGGGTGTTTTTTAAACTCAACAGTAAAATAATTTACTGGTAACTTTTTAGTGTGTCTGCCTATAAACTGTTTTATTAACAGTCGCATTCACATTGTCCGACAGACATTAACCGTTCATGTTAGAACTGTGAGAACTGTAGGCCTAAGTGGATTTGGAAGTGGAACTACAAATAATTTTTTTTGTGGAACTAGAACTGGAACTAAAATAAATGAGGAAGTGGAACTAGAATAAGAATAAAATGTATTTCTTAAGAGGAACTAGAACTAGAACCCAAAAGATAGCAGTGGAATAGAATAAGAACTGGAATAGAAATTAATGCTGGAACTAAAATAACACTGCTTATAACTTAATTCTTGCCAATAGTGCCAATCCCAAGGCTGGAGAAAGGAGGAGGCGACGTCAAAGATCTTTCCAGCCATAAGATATTGTTCAAAAACTGTAAACAATTACTAACACACGATGACAACCCAAGATTGATATTAGAGTAACTTACTAATAGATAGTTGAATGGTAACCTCTTGCTCGAAGAACACAAGATCTTGAAAGACGCGACTCGATACTCGTAAGCTGCCTATAGGTCGACTCAGCCTTCCACTCCCTAGCTGGGCAGCTGTAAAATGAGCGGGCGCCTAACAAGCTGCCAAGATGTGTGTCTATAAGCTCTAGATAATTGTGTACTGTCATTATGTTTCAATGTTACTCAATGCGGTTTGTGAGCGAGCTTGTCAGTTAACACGAATATACATGTACACGAATATTGTATATCATTATTATAACAGTAACTACTAATAGCTTGTAAGTAACATGCTACTACAACTGCCTTGACAATGGTGTTAGTATTTTGTTAATATTGTAGGCCATATGGAAATATAATTAATGTTCTATACTAGTTTACTTTCAAATATATGTTTTATTAAAAGTTATCATTGGTATTAGTATTGTAATATCGGTGTTCGTAGTTTCGTTAAATTTCGATGCTTTAATTGTATTATGTCATCACCTGTGTTAGCAATTTATTATCAATAGCTTTATCAATGGCGCTATCAACTGTGTACCCTTAAGCGTTTCCTTACCGTTTTGTTTAGTGTTACCAGCGTTATCAGTGGCGATATCAGTAAAATTTTTATTAACACTGTGATAAGCGTTACCACCGTCTTTATCAGTAGCTTTGTTTGTGTTGCTATTAGTGGTGTTATCACCGGTATTCAGAAGACCTGTGTCATCATCGACAATGCTTGTTTTCAAGTGCGAACGTCCGTCACGCCCAATCCCACGTGACCCTTCGCCCTTTTCTTCCTCCCCACA
>OY744612.1:15603536-15636036 GCA_963556255.1 Allolobophora icterica
ATCAATATTTGAAGGATATACACTGTGTCCCGATGAAAAGTGGACCCCAAGAAAAAGTGTCATAACTCGGTCAAAACATTTAGCATTTGCCTAAAATTTTAAAATCAACAACAATAGCCATATTACAACCAAATCCTAACGCCGTTTGGAAATGTTGCCGAGTTTGTCAAGTTTGTGAATGTTTGAGACGCAGCCCTGAAAATGGGAAGTTTCCAACATACAAGAGCCATAAGGAAGTGAAGTTAAGCTACAGCTGGTGTTCAAAATGCCCTTTTTGTTCACGGACACACGACCGTAAACGTGGACGCCACTGTCTGATGGCCCGATCGATGATCACGTGATCAAACAGCTGCCACTCTTCAATCAGACGCGCCTCCGGTGATTGAAGTCAAGAATGCGGGAACGATAAACGCGCTCCTCCAGTACACTCCAGGTTTGGATTTCGCGTCTGATTGAAGAGTTGCAGCTGTTTGACCATCTAGATTACCTGATCCGGGCTTAAATGTTTGTCTGTTTGTCTGTATGTATCCATCTGGTCATGCATCTCGTCATGTTTTGGTGTTGACTTTCGTAGCTTTCACTTTGTAACGTTGATCCTCTGTATCTTCTCGGAATGAAATAATAATGACTAAAGGTCTATGACTAAACATGAGACAAACAATGGTCTTGAAAAAAGACAGAAAAATGGATATGATCTGTTCGAACCCATTGCCGCCAAATGCATGGCTGGCGTCAGGATCTGATAATAATGACGATGAAAATTAATTATTAAAAATTATTAGTCGTATCTGTATAGTCAATCCTTGCGGCCAATTAAGCACATGTACATAAATACCTGCTGGGGAATGGACCATTTACAGATTACGAATGCAGGTGAAAATCTAATGTTGTCAAAATGTTGCAAACAAAAAAAAGTCCACTCATTAATATTAAACTATGTTCTGTAACTTCTTTTCGTTGATGGACCATTGGCATTGTCCAAGGCACAATGCCTTCCAGCTTTCAGCCAAGAATTTACACAGTTTTCTACATTTCATGCTATAAGAGGCGGACCTTTGATGACAAGAAAGAGCTGGTGGGGGTTGAGACCTGACCCCACGCAACATCTTTTCAGTCACTTGGCTAAGGGATTAGAAGAAGAGCTATAGGGAGTTAAACGCCCCCGAAACCCTCGACAACTAAGACACTGTGCATACATACATCCATATATTCATATATATACACATACGTATATACATGCATGCATACATATACACATATACACAGATACATGTATACATACATGCATATATAAATACACTTACCCATAATCTTACTTTCTCTGGCTGCCGTTTATCGTTTCGTTCAGTCCGTGATGCGTTAAATAATGAAAGACGCTGGTCCCTAAGGCCAAGACCGGATTTCTGTAGGACCAGCGTAGAATAAAAAGGAGATGGATAGAGGGGAGACTGCACCAGGATCCTGCATGCTTTGACCAGAGTTACCGACTTAGAGAGGGAAAGATAGGGAAATGAAGGAAGAGTAGAAACGGGAAGAGAAGAAAGCATCAGATAAGATGCATCAGAAGGAGGATGGCAGAAGGGAGGATGACAAGATAGAGGATGGCAAGAGGAAGGATGGCAAGAGGCAGGATCGCAAGAGAGAGGATGGAAAAAGGGAGGATGACAAGACGGAGGATGGCAAGAGAGAGGATCGCAGGACGGAGTATCGCAAAAGAGAGGATGGCAAGACGGAGGATGGCAGGAGGGAGGATGGGAAGACGGAGGATGGCAGGAGGGAGGATGGCAACAGGGAGGATGTCAAGAGGGAGGGCATGAAGAAGATATCTATTGCTCTGCAAACTATACGACCGTTCAATATATCGATGTATCAATCAGTCCATACCTCCGTCCTCCCTTCCATCACTCCATCCATCAATCAATCAACCCATCCATCCACACATATATACATACATATATACATACAATGTCATACATACATACATACATACATACATACATACATACATACATACATACATACATACATACATACATGTATGCACACTCATCTCACGGAGCATAGATATACGGACATTGCTGTAGGCGCTTCCTAGGAAAACAGTCGCATTTGTAACCTTGGCAACCGCGCACTCGGCTCGGCAACCAAACCAATTAATTGAAGATCGCACTGACGGATAGGTGTCTCTTAGTGGCAGAAAGGGCGGAGCAAAAACGTCAATCAATCCCGAGTCTCTACTGCAACCAGATTATTGATGCAAAATATTTTGGTATGAATCTCAACACTGTTGTTGGTGATGATAATGATACGATGATGATTATTGTGTTATTATTGTTGTTGTTGCTGCCGATGATGATGATGACCACAACCGAAAACAAAATAGGACTTACTAGACTTACATGTAATGTGTATAACATTCATGGAAGTAATGTCTGCTCTTAGCAGAAACTAAAGTGGATAGAACACGTGAAGACAAATTGTAAAGCGTACACCATTATTATCTTTATTAATTATTATCTTCTAGCGCTCTAGTGTGGAAGCATGAGCGTCCGGAGGGGGAGGCAAGGGGCATTTGCCCCCTGGATTTTGCAAATATTTTACAAAACTTAAATCTTTTTATTATTGTGCTTATTACAACAGTCTCAACACGATTTTCAATGCAAACAGGCATTTTATTATTTAGGTAAGTCCTGGATCATTATTTATTTTTAAAGTTGTGATGTGTTCTGTGTTTATTCTACGTAAAAATGTCACTTTGCTCCCCCTACAAAAATTTTGCCCCTAAAAAATTCATGCGGACGCCCATGTGCGCAAGACATCTACAGACGGTGCAGGAAAATCAGGCCGCAATTAGGTCAACATCCAGAATATCTGTACGTTAAGACAGAGAGGCAGCCTGTATGGTGGATAAGCAATTTGAAAAAGATAAGTGGTAATTTGAGAACGAAACAACACACGCGTCTGAGCTGACAGAACAGCTGCAGGGAGAGAGTTAAAAATTAATCAAAGTTCAGCAGTCGTGCAACACAACGAAAATTTCTATTTCTTTATTGACGATGATAATCGCGTCATTTAGAAGTTGTCTTGGATAACGCCAACGATGATAATAGCGTCATTTTAGTTGTTTTCTTGGGTAACGCCGTCAGTGATAACAGCGTCAACAACGAGAACATCAGTGAAGACAGTAAAGCCAGCAACTACTTTAGCGATGATAAGGATGGACAAGGACATAAAGGGTCCCGACAACAACAAACCGCATTAGCTATCATTGAAACGTATAGTATGACAGCACAATTATCAAGATCTTAACTAAACGCAAACGTTGATGGAACGTTACGGTAAAATGTAAATGTACAGTTGTACACGTTTTAATATAGCGACCGTAAACTATCAGACAAACCAATGATAATTATAATGTTACTACAATACAATTATCGTTCCTGAAAGATAATGTGAATTCATAGCAATCGAACACATTGGAGCACAAAGGGAGACCCAGAAGGGATCATGTCCCGCTAGGTAGGGCCCCCTGTTTTTAAGTATGACTAGAGAAAAATAAACAGATGACCTGGTTGAATAATGAAAAGTCTGAGGAATTAGGACTGGGTTTAAATATATCGTTGAAGCCGGAAAACATCTTCTTGAGTTTCTGTAAATTGCGATTACAGTTAGTATGAGATGCTCAAGAAAAGGCAGTAATACGGGTTGATGTAATATGATGATGTAATATGTAATATGTTGATGTAATATGCAGGTGATGATGAGGGTCCAGGCTATATCGTCAATCCTTTGCTCATTCAATCACTCGGTTATCATCCATTAGATATGCAGATGCTAAAGTTTGGAACAAGATACCCCTATTTATCCGTCATTAACCTTCTCTGTTCACTTTCAAGAATAAATTACGCCATTATCTGATTCAGCAAATAACTTGAACCTTCCCTGTTTTTTACACTATTACGTGTGTTTGTTAAGATAATATGTTAGTTTGATTAAGCTTATAATGTGTTATTAATTAAGTTACCTAGTGAGTATCGGTTGACGTGTTTCCTGTAGGCTACCTATTTGCAACTAGCTGTCATGCGCTCCAGTGACTTTGTATCACTCACTGTTGTTAGGTGGTCCATTAGCGGGTTTTCCCATCTCTTTTTGGGTCTCCGCCTCGTAACCTCCATGCATGACAGCTCGGTTATTTAATATTTCACAGTATTTCCTTATTCCATTTTATTGAGACATAACCACTCTTATCTTTCTTCTTCTTCCCTTGGTTTCTTTACTGCCTCAAGTAGCGGCGGTCTCTGGTCAACCTTCAATAAGTATAATAAAGAGTAAATTCAATAGTAATTTAAGCCATTCAAGCTGGTCTCTAACTACCCTGCAATTACTTGTTGCAAGTAGGTGTCCCTACTAGCGGGATTATTTATCCCTTCTGGGCCTACCATTGTAACCATCTTGTTGTTCATCCTTTTGTAAAATTGATTGCATTGTACATTTATATGGTTGCAATAAAGAATTTTTGATTTGATTTGATTGATTTGAATGTAAGTTACCACGTATACTGTCGTAAGTGTTATTCAATGGTTACAGGAAATGAATAGAATTGAATTGAATTTAAATTGAACGAGTGATTTATTGATAAACAAATGATGTCTTTAGAGCTTTGTGGCAACGTAGGACTGCATATCTGTCGCTTCAAAACATCATTTCTATGAGCGTAATGGAGCTAGTTGGAGGCTGCAGGGATGATAATAGCGTCATTTTAGTTGTGTTTTTTTGGTAACGCCAGCAATAATAATAGCGTCATTTTATTTGCTGGCGTTACTCAAGATAACAATGACAATAGCGTCATTTAGTTGTTGTCTTGGATAACCCCAACGATGATAATAGCATGAACATCGACATTGTCAGTGAAGACAGTAAAGCCAGCAACTACTTTAGCGATGATAAGGATGGACAAGGACATAAAGGAGCCGGACATCAACAAGTGATAATAAGGCAATAGAGCTTCGACCAAAGAAAAGACACTATATAAATCGTCCCGCACCCGGATCATTTCCCTAACCGGAAGTTTGTGCGCTGCATCGTGGGACATTCTGACGCGGCCTCGCACTTCCGGGATAAATATTTAAACGCGTAAAAAAACGTGCGAGGCTCGTTAGGAGCGTTGGCTTTCAATCCATGCTATCAACGTCTTCACCGTCTGAACGTTGAGATCTAATCAGAGCAGCCACTATTGTGTCTAGAACGCTCATAGGCACAAAAGACGCGGGTTGATGCTTTTGATGCTTTTGTCAGTAACACAGCGGCGCTAAAGAAGTTGAGAGACTCGATTGGCAACAGCTAGGCATATGTGTTGTTGGGCAATCATGATAATGAGGCATTAGTGCCTGACTATATAGGTAAGGTGAGGTGGGATAAGTTTTGGTAAGCTGTTGTATGTTAAGCCAAAGTAAGCGAAGGTATAGGAGAGGTAAGCCAAGCGACGGTAAACGTAGTTCACCGATCATGCATTACGTGTCTAGTACAGGTTTAGTTGTAGAAGGTGTGGTCCAAAGGTTGACGGATATTTCGGCAGAAACGCAAACCCAACATCAGGAACCAAGTCATGTTAGATGGCCAACTATAGGAGATCTTATAGAGAGCAGTTTTCATTTCACACGAAACATCAGGACACGAGCCGCGGACCCAGATGTGAAAGACAGACGCATTACCAGTCTGCATTTTATGACCGTTCCAAGGTCGCATCAATTCTACGACCGATTGGTCAGTTACTGGACAGACAAGGTGGACTGAGTGCTACCCGAACGCTGCGCTTTCTACCAGCTGCGATGGAGTGCATGTCGGTGAGCGTAACCGTGCGTTGCGGCATTGATGCTTTTCAGCTCTCATCACTACTACTCTCAATGCATCACGGACTAAAGACTTGGTGTCAAATGTCAACTCTAGGAGGGACTCGTTTTGGTTCTACGTGTCTGCGAGTGTGCCCATGTGTGCAAGCGTGTGTGTGTGAGCAAGTCAGTGATGACTTATCCTGCAACCTGAACATATTATCCATTGAGATGAATTTATGATTTTATTGAACTTCAGCGCCACTTTTGTTGTTAGGGTAGCGATTGCAGCGCCTTTGAGAGGCATGACTGGCGCTATATAATTTGGGATTGGGCGGCGCCAGGTGGCGTTAAATGCACGAACTCTAAAATGCTTTTGTGAGGTACTTAAAATGAGCTATATCAGTTGTTCTGAAACACTGAAACACACACACGCACACAAGCACGCACACACACACACACACACACACACACACACGCACACATACACACACATATATATATATATTATATATATATACATGCACATACACATCTGCTTTTGTGAAACCAGCTTTGAATAGTAGCGTAATGTAGTAGTTAATGTGGTCACTTGTCTGTTTATCAGAGTGGCCACATTATTTCACTACAGCAGTGAAGCGTTACTGTTCTCATTCCAACATTCGAAACTGTCCACTGATCTAAGAATCTAGCCACTGTAGGTATAAGTATTCCATCACTTCTTTGTCTTTTGCCATCTGGAATGACTTGCTAAAAAAAACAATTTCGTGCCATTCCTTTGCAGTTATTCTCAAATAAGTTGCCTGCTATACAAACTCCTTCACCTGCCGTCTTTCGCGATACATACGATTTGTCTAATAAGTAATTGAGTCAAGAACTTAATCGTCCTCTATATTTTCTCAGATAATTAGATAGCCTAGTACATAGGCGTAGCTACATTGAGGCAAGAGGAGAGGCATTTGCCTCCTCTTGGTTTTTAAGATTTATAAATTTTGCTTGGGTTATAGTCCTGTATCCGATGAAATTATAAAAAAAAGTTTGAAATTTGTCTGTGGAAGAAATTCCCAAAAAACGTCATCAAATTTTCTGTGGAAGAAATTCCCCAAAAAAGGTCTTCAAATTTTCTGTGGAAGAAATTCCCAAAAAAGGTTATGACAAGCAATATTTGCCTCCTCTTGAACTGAAGTCTGGCTACGCCCCTGGCCTAGTAATCTACAGTAAAAATTTCTTAGCTCCCTCTTTCTTAGATAAATTTCCTAGGTGGCCGAAAGATGCCAAGTAATCTGAGTCCAGATTTCTTAATCGTATACCTTTCTACACAGGATGCCTATGAACGCCTTTATTGTACAAGCTGTTGAAGACCCTGTTTTCGATCGAGGTTCTGTATAGTGAGGTCGGGAACACACCTGAAAACGATCACTTGAAGAGGCGCTACACAAATAAGCAGTGCTTTTTTTCTAGGAAAAAAGGTTCCGGAAATGAACAATTATGGAGGGGCTAAATTGAGGGTGAAATCCGAGAAAAACGGGATGGGTTTGGGCTCTCATGGGGAAAGTTTTTGACGTCACATTAAGTCAAAATAATTAAATTATTCTTTTATTAAAATAACTAAATTAGTTTTTAATAGCTGAAAAGGGTACTGGAACGCCGTTCCGGACCGCTCCGGCAGAAAAAAGCACTGCAAATAAGTACTCACAGTTACCGGTACATTATAATAAGATAAGGAATTTTTCAGCATCTTAGCTAGGCCCTGTTTGATATAATGATTATTTCAAGCAACAGCTGCTCTGTCCAAAGTACACACCTAATGGTCAACATACAAATGCTCAATTGATTTGGATGTGCAGTACATACTAAGCTTACTTTACTGTGTTACTGTGTAATGTTACTTCCTCGTGTGATTTAAGGACTGTTTATACCCCGAACATTCTACGAATTTCTCCGATGCGTCTGATTTCGATGCCCACACCATAATCTCACGGCAACGACGGATAACGAATTCAATTACTCTGCGGAACCTTGTATCAGCCGGAAATCAATTACATTGCGGATGCACGATTATAATACAGCAATGCGACTTCGTTTTAGATCGGGTAAACATGATAGCGGCGACTAAATATGGCGGGCGTCGATGCCCGGATAAACCTTTTCATTAACCCTTTATGTGAATGAGTTCAGCGCAGTGTGAGGGCGGATGTCCGCGACTATAGCAGAAACCAGGCGCGGGCAATATTGAAACTCCTGTTTAATGTTTTCTAAAATAGAGCAAAATTATAATAATATGATGTTGCTAAAATCTATAGGTTGCCTTGTAGGAACCCTGACAATCTAAATCCCTTCAGCGTTCTCGAAGTACAGTTTCATCCGCAGGGAATTATGATCCACCACAGCTGGGTTGAACAATGTACAATTGTACGCGGTCCTCATCGAGGCAGTCTGTTGTAGCTCAACAGAGGAGTAGAATTCTGTGCTAGGTTGAAAAAAGTTACCAGACAATTGTATGTGGAATACAATGCAATACAATAAGGTACAATACAATGCAAACAATCTAATATATGAATAGGCCTACAGTGCAACACAACAACAAAAATACAGTATATTTTTAGAATATAAATTTCAATACAAACAATACAATAGTCGAATACAATACAATACCCCAATAGGAATTTTTGCTATATCGAGTGTTTATGTACGTTACGCTTCACTGATCTCAGTCCCCGGCCATATTATAATACAAATCAGGGTGTACCGAGTAATCCCCAATTTATTATTTTCGCTCGTATACATGTACACTGCAGTGGGCGTCCGTCGACAATGTTAACCCACAGGGATCTCACGATTAATTCTTACCTTTTCTATCGAATAATGTATTTGTCGTAAAAGA
This sequence comes from Allolobophora icterica, assembly GCA_963556255.1. Lineage (NCBI taxonomy): Eukaryota > Metazoa > Annelida > Clitellata > Crassiclitellata > Lumbricidae > Allolobophora > Allolobophora icterica. The sequence goes on from OY744612.1 coordinate 15,612,249, forward strand.
AAATGAAATGTCCCACACACGAATGAACTCAATATACAAAACCGAATGTTGTTGTGTAATGATGAATTGTCCAATTATAACACAAAGTACAATGTTCTCTTTGATTTTATCGATGTACGCCGCGAACTGTCCTGTCGCGTGGACAGCAATGTTGGGGACCTTGACTACGGTCCGTACAAGATTGCACATTTATTAGGCCTAATTAAAAGCCTATAAAGTAACGTTGAATTAAAGGATAGAGACTGAAGATAAGTTAAACTTGGACCTGTATTGTTAGGTTGTATCTCGTTTGTTTGCGAGTTCGACGATAATGGGCATCGACATACTTCCCATGCCTCCCTCCCCTTTTTCCCGCATTTGTCATTGCCATTTTCATCCCCTTGTTGCGGATGTCCGCACTTCAACAGAGAACTAAGGCAACCCTGTTGATCCTGCAGAGCTAACTGTGCTACGAGAAGGGGCACTTTGATTCTGTCTTGTCTAGCAAATGAACTCTATGAGATGCAACGAATTACATGTTTCTTTCCTGTCTTACCTAAATTGCTGTTAACACACAGGTTGAACTGAAATAGCTGTAACGAATTTAGATGCCGTCATCTGGTTTGTTTTTACACAACTCTCTATCTTTGCTTTAATTTGGGTGACTCTTCAACCTCCTTTGCGGACGTCATTATTGGAGATCCCTTTGTGCGAATGCCAACTACTGCGCTCAGTGCCATGCCACATACCACCCAGGTTGATTTTCTGCAATGCCCGTCCATTAGTATATAAAAGGCTGCCTTGTTGATGGCCTGAACATCTTGTAAATGCCTCGTTTATCTGTATTCCTACGTTTCGTAATGGAAACGACATGAAATTTTTGTGTCAGATGTCGCTTTAAAACTTGAACGACGAGAGTGTACTAAAAGTGACTGAGAAACCAATGCAGTTCGTCGTTAGAGTGTTAAACAATGATCCAACTTGCATTTGACCGTTTTTGGAATTTCCTTTAGCACAGCTGGTTGCAGTTTAAGACACCGGTTGAACTGAAATAAATAGCCAATAGTCAGTCACGGGTTAAATCGCAAAAAGCTTATGATGTTGAAATACTTGCGACCAGTCTGTGGAGACAGCAGGAGGGATCACGGATCATTCATCATACATTTCAGAGTACAGACAACGTTCCGTGCGAAGGTCAAATCTCTTATGTGGACCAGATGGATATGACACTTAATCTGGTTCAATCTATCATAAGGAGCAGGTGCATGTTTTACCTGCTCATGTCCAATTTTTTTATGTGGATCAGGTGGATTTTTAACTGCCTTGGAGCACACACTTCACAACTTAGCCTAGAAGGTATACTGCAATATATGGTTCGCGAATCGCGACATGGTCATGAAACCGTTGCCCACTAAGAACTAGACTCCTGAACATAGTATGCTAAATAAGGCAGCAGGTTGTAGCAACGAGCAAGTTATAGATGAACTTTCTATGCAAGTCTTGCGTTTATCCGCTGTGTCTGCTATGGGTAATTTGATGCAATCTGTCGTGTAGTTACGCACTGCAAGGCGTGCATTCTTTACTCTGGATTTGCTTCGTCTATAGCAATTCCGTCCTTGCATGCCTGCCAGAGTTCAGAATGCGTCAATTGTCATTTTACTTGTAAGCTCAATCATTTATACAGCGCTGCTCAAAGAGCAAAAGAAATCAGAGGCGCTCTCCGTATACGCTAGCCTATTTGATGTCAAATGCAACTATGAACTAGACTAGTATATCAGTTAGCACATTAAATGGGAAGAGTCCCAATGGCAGGCACACACACACTCACATATATACACACCTACACACACACACACACACACACACACACATACACACACACATACATACACACCTACACACACACGTGTAAAGCCAACCAGCGGATTCCCATCGACAGTTGCCAGATGGTGTTCAGAGTCTCTGAACCAAGTCAAATACATACATAGAGTACATACATAACATAACCTAACATATTTTATTCGGTAACCAACTTAAAACAGGTCGTGATTACATCAAGTTTTTCAAGTTTTGTTGGTTTAAACAGGAGATCCAAAATGGGCCAGGGCCACCTAAGACAACTGGGTTGGAAAGATGCATCACAGCCAACTGTGAAAAGTAAAACATATAAAAAATATAAAGAAAAAAATAAGGTAAGATAAATAAATAAATACAAAAATATATTCATACATACATAAATATATACATGCATACATTCATACATGCATACATACATAAATACACACACACATAAATACATACATTAATATATTCATACATAAATAAATAAATACATACATAAATACATACATAAATAAGTACATATATACGTAAATACATACATACATGCATTCATACATACATACATACATAAATACACACACACATAAATACATACATTAATATATTCATACATAAATAAATAAATACATACATAAATAAGAACATATATACGTAAATACATACATACATGCATTCATACATACATGTGTAGCGGCGGTTGAAGTGACCACTACTAGATGTAGATCGAGAGAGAGAGAACACGTTGTCGTTGACGATGTTTATTCATACGAATGTTATAGAGTATACACGCTAGGACCCCGTGTCCCGGTTGACAAACGGGACAGAGGTCCGGCCTAAGCCGTGTGACGAACGCGCTGGATCCCGATCTCTCTCTGCTCTCTCTGCCTCAAGGGCTACCATTTATATAGCCCTATCTAAACCTTCCTACACGGCATACCTTTACCTGGCGCCAGTCAGTCTGTCTGCACGTGCATCTGCCAGCTCCCCACGCTCAGACTGTAGGCGTACATTCCTCTGAAGACTGGCCACCGAAGTTAATTATAATGACCAGTCCAGACGGATGCATCTTAAATGCCTACCCCCCTACATACGACCACTCTTTGAAAAACGTTTGTCCTCAAACGTAAGATGCATGCATGAAATAAAAGTTTAAACAATATTTAACAGATACCTAAATGCAATAGCGGCGAATAAATGAAATGGTATAAAGTCATCAAAAAGAATCAGCAGCATAAGGCAGTTCATCACTTGTCCGAATACTAGTCGTCAAAATCGGTTACATCGTACTAAATCACTGCAATTCAAACATACGTATACATCGATCATTAAGAAATATCTGCTGCACATGGTGTTCACTGTTCAGTGCGCGTTCATATCTATTAACCACGTTCAGAGCAGACTAAGTATTGGGTCATGACAGTATGCAATGAGATTCCGTAAAAGCGCTACAAAACATCGTCGTACTTTTGCGAGTCATTAGCGTATTCCGCGTTTAATCTGTGTAGCGGGCTAAATCTGAATCCGACAAAAGGTACGTATTCCCTCGAACGCATTTTCAGTAATGCCTGTGTTCCTGTATAAGGGAGTATCACGTGCTTTTAAGACAGAAAGGCATATCATGCCATCATGAGACCATGTGGACTATCTACTCTGTAACTGGTTATAGTGGTCGGCGCGCAGCAACTCAATTAGCTTAATTAGCTGACTTTTGGCTAAGTAACGTCTTTCGAGGAAATCATGTATACAAATAGCTGACTGCATGCCTGGTAGGCTATAACTCTGTTTCATGAAAGCCAGATGCAGAGGCACCGGTAAAACTCGGCCACAGTACTGATGCGCTTAATTAGAGCGGTAGCAACGCAAATTAGGCACATGAGAGGAAAACGTCTAAATATTAAGATCCTTAGAAGCTTAAAATCATAGCTAATCAAATCCATTGAAAATACAGAACTGCTAGAATGCTACGACTACAATAAATACAAAGAGTTATCATCGGTCATAGATAATAATAAATTGTGCTAATAAACCCATTAATCATAAATATCAAAATTATTAGTTACGCCAAATCATATATAAATTAGACAATCAACTTCGAAATGAAGAAAACGTTGCTTTTCCAGTCCATGGATAAACCTTCAGCAATTAGACAGTTTCTCATGAAGACAGCGGAATCGATGGATGGCGGTCAGTTACAGGCAAACTGTAAGAGAATGATTATAGGATGAAGCACTGAGACGACGAGGAAACGATGAGGAAACGATGGAAGTTGATGGCGATGGAGCCGACCCACTACACGTCTAACCAGATAAGTGATCGTTAAGAAGAATGTTACCATGAGGTGTAGCGGTGACGGCAGCGGAGAAACGTGAAGTCGTGATCGAAACTTCGTGAGCGAACGGTGAGGCGCACCTGTCGGAGTTGATGTGAGGCGCAATGGCGTAGGCTCGCGGAATCGGCATCGAAAGGGTCCGGTAGGTAGCAGGAAGTCGTGGCATCCGTTGACTCGACGGCATTCTTGTCCACGGTGATGATGTGCGATGTTTGGCTTGGCTTGACGTTGTTGTCGGCGTTGTTGTTAACGGCGTCACTGGCAGACGATGGCGAGATTGCGTCAGCCAACAGTTCAGGAACTGGCCGTTGAGTCGTTGAAGATGGACCAGCGTTGGGAACTTGGGTACGAAAAGGATTCGAAACCGTGGCTTCTCCACCAGATGTAGCGGCGGTTGAAGTGACCACTACTAGATGTAGATCGAGAGAGAGAGAACACGTTGTCGTTGACGATGTTTATTCATACGAATGTTATAGAGTATACACGCTAGGACCCCGTGTCCCGGTTGACAAACGGGACAGAGGTCCGGCCTAAGCCGTGTGACGAACGCGCTGGATCCCGATCTCTCTCTGCTCTCTCTGCCTCAAGGGCTACCATTTATATAGCCCTATCTAAACCTTCCTACACGGCATACCTTTACCTGGCGCCAGTCAGTCTGTCTGCACGTGCATCTGCCAGCTCCCCACGCTCAGACTGTAGGCGTACATTCCTCTGAAGACTGGCCACCGAAGTTAATTATAATGACCAGTCCAGACGGATGCATCTTAAATGCCTACCCCCCTACACATGCATTCATACATACATACATAAATACATACATACATGCACACACGCATACAAACATACATACACACATACATACACACATACATACATGCATACATACATACATACATACATACATACATACATACATACATACATACATACATACATACATGCATTAATTCATACATACATACATATACACATACATACGTACGCAAGCATACACATGGCAGCGTAATATACACTGCGACCAGTCTTCATCCTAGAACGTAGTTCTTTCGTATGCAAATTACTCGACGCGGAGGGATACCAGGTTTCGTCGTTTGACAAATGTTCCGCCGACGATACTAGTATAAATCCGCGCCAATTCTCCAACGACTGAAAACGCTTGGGAACTAATGTCTGATTACAGCAGATACCAGCGTGGTGGCTTAAACATCAGCCAGTAGTAATTGGTAATAAACTATGTCGCTGTGGTCTACAGCCAGACAATAAGGGATACGTGTTATAAGGCTGTGAGTCAAACGCTTAAGGCTAATGGCTCTAATGTGTAGGTAAATAAGTATGTGGCGCTAATCGTACCTCACAAGCGCCTCACAGGACATGATTCTCATAAACTTGAACCTCTGAGACGCAACTCTTAAAATTTTCCATAAATTAACTCCACAGACGAGTTGGATGTAGACAGGTTTTTATCATCTAGGCAAGTCTGTTTCACTTATTAAGCAGTCTTGTTGTCCTCGAGACCAAGGTCTTGGTCTCGAGTGCACTCGAGTTCGATTTTAAAAGTCTTGGTCTTGGTCTTGAGGTTCAAAGTCTTGGTCTTGAAGTTCAAAGTCTTGGTCTTGGTCTTGAGGTTTAAGGTCTTGACAACAAGACTGCTATTAAGGGAGGGGAAGGGAAGGAACAGAGAGAGCACGAAGCAACTCATATTTAGCCTTAGGAAGTCATTGGTGGCTCTTAGACTAGGTGTCCGATCAAATTATGTTTAAAGGAGTCTACATGAACAACAGTCATTGCATTGCCTCTGGCGTTTTCCCTATCTTCATATTTATGTCAACACATAGCTATCTGTCTATCATAAAATAGTGTAGAGAAAAGATCTATAAGTCTAGCCTTTGGCTAAATACCTAATCTTGAGGTCTGGCTCATTGGAAATGTGCAGACTAGCACGTAACAAATATTTTAGATGACGCGGCTGTCTACATATATATTAGTGTGTGTCCACGTTCCGTTGCGGAAACATTCATATTTCATGTAGGAAAGTCAACTCAACAAAAGTACCCTTTATGCAGAGTATTATTATATGTCTGTCTGTATGTCTGTCTGTCTATCAATTTATCTATCTATCTATCTATCTATCTATCTATCTATCTATCTATCTATCTATCTATCTATCTATCTATCTATCTATCTATCTATCTATCTATCTATCTATCTATCTATCTATCTATCTATCTATCTATCTATCTATCTATCTATCTATCTATCTATCTATCTATCTATCTATCTATCTATCTATCTATCTATCTATCTATCTATCTATCTATCTATCTATCTATCTATCTATCTATCTATCTATCTATCTATCTATCTATCTATCTATCTATCTATCTATCTATCTATCTATCTATCTATCTATCTATCTATCTATCTATCTATCTATCTATCTATCTATCTATCCGTCTCTCTCTCTCTCTCTCTCTCTCTCTCTCCATTTATCTACCTGTCTATCCATCCATCCATTCATCCATCAATCAATCAATCCATCCATCAATCCATCCACCCATTCATCCATCAATCAGTCCATCCATCGAACGATGATCTATCCATCCGTTCATCTATCTATCTATCCATCTGGTTAGTTATCTACCTACCTACCTACCTACCTACCTACCTACCTATCTATCTATCTATCTATCTATCTATCTATCTATCTATCTATCTATCCATCCATCCATCCATCCATCCATCCATCCATCTATCTTCATCCATTCCTTCCTCGTCTCTCACCTTCGATACCATTCCACATTAATTCGCCTAAAGTTCCTTCCCAAAATGACAACGATGGCTTTCGGCCACACAGACGGTTTTCTGCCACCAGACAAAATGTTTCCCCATCAGCATTCCAGCCACACTTTTCATCCCCTTCCCACGGCATTGCATCCCGTTCCCGGCCCACATCCGTCTCCCTTATGCTTCCACCCTCCCTCCTATCTCTCTTCCTTCCATCGCTTCCCAGACCTTGGCGTGCCCGTGGCTGACCGTTGCGTAGACAGAATTGGCCCCGGGGGCGGATCGAACCGGCGTCTTCTTTTATGGCTTGTAGTCACAACTGCCGGCGGCGGTTCCCCCGTCGGTCGTACGTCATATCCGGTTCGCCATCTTGAAGAGCGTCAGCTGCCTTGAACTATCGCCGAAGGCCACATTCTACCTCTGACCCGGAACTGAATATGTTCAGTCTGTAGAATGATGCCGTAGACAACTACGATATTCTCCATATTTCCTATCGCTTTGGATGCTACTACGACTGTCATTCTCTATGCAACTGTTCGTCATACGCCCTCAATCTCAAGTCTGTCTGTCTGTCTGTCTGTCTGTCTGTATGTCTGTCTGTCTGTCTCTCCTTGGTATCTTGGCCTCTTACCTTTAGCTTCCATATATATTCGTCTCAACCTGTCCGTATAGGTATGCCTAACTACCGCCTTTCTGTCTACTTGGACCTATTTCGTTCAGCGGAAGGTATTGTCTATATACTACTCCAAACCAGTAAACTGATTGGTGCAATCAAATGTCTGGCATCAGCTAATATAATCAAACTCACTCGGTCACCCCCCCCCCAAAAAAAAACCCTCAACCACCCGAAAACTCACTCACTCACTCACTAACTCACTCACTCACTCGCTCGCTCACTCACTCACTCACTCACTCACTCAATCACTCACTCATTGCTCTTTGTATGTTTCGTTGTAATCCTAAGTCGTGAGTCGTTTGTTAGGCGTTTATCTGTCCATAGTTTATCGTCGCTTCCTTATAACTCGGCATTGATAAGCTCATGCATGGGCGAACACGGCCCTTGCTGTCTAGTAGCAGCTAACACTACTCTGCCTAGAATCATCACCAACATTATCGTCATTATCATCATCACCACCATTATCATCATCGTCATCAGTTCCTGACGCCAGCCATTTGGCAGCGCTGGGTAAGAATAAAGGATTTCCTTTGTCCTCGGTTATTTGTCAAATTCAGTCCTCCCTTCAGTGCTAGTCCAAGTCTTTTTATGACCTCGTTTATATTGTCTATCCATCATTCCAGCACAGTCTTGGTCTGCCTTTGGTCTGCCGAAATGATCCATTCAAGCCTTGCATGTACAGTAGTGCATCGTGTGGGATTTGGTCAATTAGCATTTTCTCTACATGACCAAACCATCGAAGTCTTCCCTGGATGACTTTGTCTAACAGAGTCGTTTGAATACCTAAGTCTTCTGCCATCATTTCCATTTTTCTGTAGTCTTGAAATCCCTGCAATTATCCGCCGCCAGCTCATTTCTGCTGTCAGAATTCTTTTCTCGCATTGCTATAGCATTTTCCAGGATTCTGACATGCATAAAAAGGGGTCGTAGACTGTCTGCGGCAGCTGTTGCCTTCTATGCTATCATCTCCTTGTTCTGTCTTTTGTTTTGTCTATACAGATGTCATGAGTTATCTATGATATCATCTCCTTGCTTGTCTTTTGTCTGCGCAGATGTCATGAGTCATCTATTCTATCATCTCCTTGTTTGTCTTTTGTCTACGCAGATGTTTTGAGTTATCTATGCTATCGTCTCCTTGTTTTGTCTTTTGTTGCAGATGTCATGAGTAATCTGTACTATCGCCTATTGTTCTGTCTTTTCTTATGTCTATACAGATGTCATGAGTTATCTCCTGTTTTCTTTTATTACATCGTGTCATCTTCTATTCTATCATATCATATTCGATTCTATTATGGCATCTTCATTTTCTATTTTATTCTACTCCAGTGGCATGGTAGCAAAATCTGTCGTCGTAGCTGACAGCCAGACAAAACAGTGTGGCTTGTTATAGTCATTCAGAAGTCAGGTCACAATAGAAGTGCTCTACCATCAGACACTTCATGACCTAACCGAACTGGACACACTGTACGTAACTACAACGATGTTATTAAAGGAGACCGATTGTGTGGGCGAACAACAAAAGACAGCTAGCTCGTCTCCTTTGAATTTGCCGCCCCCTGAGGCCCACGCCGAGACCCGCTTTGGTCCAGCAGGGTCGATCCAGGCGAGGTCCGACTATCTCAGCAGCTGCAGCATCTACGGCAGAGGCGACTGATCGATAGCAGGGCTGGCGAGGACATCAGAGGCCGGGAAGGGAACAGAGGATGGATGGCGATGGGCCCCGACAAGGCACGCTGGTCGACGCAGTGTAATGTAATGGGGGACGTTTACAGAGCGCCAGATCAGCGAAGGATGGGAGCTACGCGAGGGGGCGCTATCTCGTCTCCAATCGACTCGTTAAGGTATTGTCCGCGGTAGAGCATCAGACACTGATTTTGTAGACACACGCGGAGGTCTGGATGATTACGAAGCGTTGCAACTGTGGCATTTACTCACCGTCTCTTAGTATATATAATGCATGGCGCTGTCAAATGCTCAGAATTCATTAATTAATTAATGCACACAAGCAAACGCATGGATGTACTAAAAACCCATGCGGTTCTTCTGGGTTTAGGCAATATTTGGTTCGTTTCTTGTAATATAATGCAGTGTAACAGTCTCTTATTATGTAATGCAATCTGGTGTAATGTAATATTATGCAATGTAATCTGTTGTAATCTAACATTGTGGAATGCAATCTGGTGTAATGAAATATTGTACACTGTAATCTGGTGTAATGAATATTGTGTAATTTATTCTGGTGTAATGTAATATTGTTTAATGTAATCGGTGTAATGTAACATTGTGTAATGTAATGTGTATAATGTGATATTATGTAATGTAATATGGTGTAATGTAATATTATGTAATGTAATCTGGTTAATGTAATATTATATTATGTAACCTGGTGTAATGTAATATCATGTAATGTAATCTGGTGTAATGTAATATTGTGTAATGCCATGCAATTCAACTGTCCTTTGTACGTATACGTTCTTGTCCCTTGGCCTAATCTATTACCTATAATTCTTCTGTTTTCGCCTTTAGTTCTACTTAGAAATATCCTCACTACATGGTAGCACGTGTGACTTCTATTTAAATTCACGTATACTTCGATAATTTTTCTTCTGATAAATCTTCAATTTCTTCTATGCAGTTCACACAGTGCAACCGACTTCGAAAAGACTTTTTTACATCAATTGTCCTGAAGACCTATCTCTTAACGCACTACATCAGCTTTTCTCAAAAACTGCTCACATTATTGAATTGCCAAGTAAGCAGCTTTCAAACAAGTTCAACCAGTTTCTTTATACGCACTGCACGCAAATTATTTACCGGCCTCTTTCTGTCTCTTCGCATCGTCCACTTCGCTCCTCAAACAGATTTGATCTCTCAGTTCCTCGTACTAGAACAGCTATGGCTCAGTCCCGATCTTTTGCCTCAATTGGTCCCTCTCTCTGGAATACACTGTCTCCTTCTACTCGCTCTCAAATTTTAATAAGTAACCCCTCATCTTCTTTTGCTTTCCTCAAGACTTATTTCTTTTCTCTCGGCCTTGCGCACTGGGAGCGCCTCTGAACGGTTTACCCTACTAGAGGCGCTTTATAAATGTTTAAATACAATACAATACAAAAATTAATATAAATATTCATTACCAGGTTTGTAACACACGCCAATTATATATAAATACACACACATGCACACACACACACACACGCACACACACACACACAGATATATATATATATATATATATATATATATATATATATATGTAGTGTCTGCGTTGGTCGCCCGAGATTCGGGGTTACCGACCAACGGAAGAAGTTGAAGAAGACGACTCGGGTGTTCACGAGAGGTTTATTCGGCAGCACGACATCCGACCAGCGACTCCGACCGACAGGGCACGATCCCCAGACTGAGCAACTTTACAAGCTTAACACTGCTCTTAAATCCCCTTCCGGTCGGCGTCGCTGGGTCTACATATTTTACACAAGTACGAATACCAGCATCCTACGTGGCTTGACCACAGGTGCCATTCCCCTGTCTAGTCTAGACACTAGTGCATTCCTGCTATGCCTACGCATAGCACAGCTCTCTACCTCTGTCATTCCTCTATGCCTGTCTGTCTTCCGATCAAGACAGACTGTCTGTCTACCTGTCTATCTGACTGTCCGTCTCTGTCTGACTGTCCGTCTCTCCGACTGTCTGTCTGTCTGACTCCCATTCACTCTGTCTCTCTGTCTCTATCTCTCCCATGCCTGTGTCTGTCCTATACACCCCTACATATATATATATATACGGATTACTGTGTCAATCAGTGCCGAAGGTAAGCATGAAATTTTAATGCTCCTGTCCAAGGCTACGCCCACAAAAGATTTCAAGTCGGGCATAAAAATACGTTCACATATGTACTGAAGTATTCTTGGCTGTCTTCTACTGTGTGATGTTAAGCGCGAATGGCAGAAACGTCAAGCATAAAATGCCATTTCGGTCCTCTTAATGAGAGCAGATCTTCTTCTGTAGTGCTGTGCCATTAGCTGGGTGCGTACTCCTTAATGTGTTGGGCTTTACTTTCGTATTCCCTTGTCCATCAGTCACCTGGAATGCTTCCAGTGCAACGAAGCTTCTGCTTGTAAGCCTGTGGCCACGGTGATCGCAGTCGCAAGTTCCCATTTATGTGGAACATCTTTCAAGAAAGCTCGTCAGGGATGCTCTTGATCTGACAATACAGGACCGTCTCGATCGGCTAGAAAAGTCTCCAGCCATTCCACGGTAGTGTCTGCCGTTACCAGATACGAAATGAAGGATGGCACATCGATCACAGTGGACGGTTCAATATGGCCCGAAGCCGATCTGCGTTGACCGGTCGTGTCTGGACCAGCTGTCCTTCCATCCTATCACCTGGACGCCCCGGATAAGGACATCCTTTGCTTTCTCTTCAGTCACGTGGTCTTCACTTAACCGCCTCCGTTAGTCCCTGTCCTCAGTGGGTAGATGGTGGGTAGGTGGTGGGTGGAGAATGGGTGACGGTCGATGGTAATTCGTCCGCCTCAATCGGCCTCCGGCGCTCGACCCGGAGGGAGGGAGGGAGGGAAGCAGAGGGCATGGAATAGGTCGATGAACAGGTTCTAGTGATCAGTAGAAACCGGAATTGGTTAAAACGTTGCGTGTAAGCAATAACTGGATAGACTTGATAGGAGAGATCTATATTCAACTGTAATAGAAATTGCGATAACTGATTTTCATAGCGCCTCTACGAGAAAGAGTCATAAGAGTGATCAATATAATAGTTATTCCATTCATATTATATTCTACTGCCTTTTAGTGTCTTCTATTGTCTTATATTCTATTCAATTCTCTTCATATTCCATTCTGTTGTCTTCCAATGCCTTCTAGTTATTTCTACCCTATTCTTTCTAATATTATTATATCGTATTCACATTATGCTCTATTGTCTTCAATTCTATTTTTCGAATTCTACTTCCATCATATTCTACTCGGCCCTAAACCACTTCAAAAATACACTCCACTCTTTTCCCTTCCATTTCATTCCCTTCCCTTCCCTTCCATTCCATTCTCTTCCATTCCTTCCCTTCCCTTCCATTCTCTGCTTAACTGGGTAGAGGGCATAGAACGTTGTTACCATAAAAACGGCAACCAATTAGGCGGAATGGCATCAGAGAGCAGACGCTTATCAACATCCGCACGACTGCGCATGAGCTATATGCTGATCCTCCGCTATCAGTCGTTGCTCTGCTACTCCGAAGCTTATGCTGACGAATAGCAGGGAACCAGCGGAGACTTTACCAACATCTCGCTATTGGCCTCTGTTCGTATTATGACGGGCATCGGACAACCAGTGTAGACATTGTTACGTCACATGAAACGACCCCAAATGACCTTCATCGGCGATCAACATTTCCGATCGACGTCAGTTTGACGTCGCTTAGACGTCATTAGAACTGGATCAAATATCGGAAACCGGTTCGATCGAGCTGAAACCGACGAGTGACGTAGAGATGAACTTGTCCCTTGTTTCCGGTTCGGCGGTCGTCCAGTGATGCCTGATTGGTTGAGGGCGAACTCTCATCCAATGGGATTTGAAATGAGCGGGTTCGAGTCCAGTACGATACGATCGCAGTGGAGGATCCGCCTCAGGTCCTAAACGCCCAACTGTGTATATATGTAATTATGTATGTATGTATTGTATGTATGTATGTATGTATGTATGTATGTATGTATATATGTATGTATGTATGTATGTATGTATGTATGTATGTATGTATGTATGTATGTATGTATGTATGTATGTATGTATGTATGTATGTAGGCCTATGAACGTATGTATGTATGTATGTATGCATGTCTGTTTGATTGGTTGGTTGCTAGCTTGTATCGTCATCGACTTAGCTAAGACACTGCGATTAAGGCTTCCTTCCAGTCTTTAATGTGTTGGGCTTTTCTTTCGTCTTGCCGTATTTATCAGCCACCTGGAATCCCTCATTGCAATGAAGCTTCTGTTTGTATGCTCGCTCTGGCCAATGCGATCGTAATCGCAAGTTCCCATTTATATCTGTATTTCATATGATTTACCATTTAAATTATGGGCGCAGATGATAAAAATGTCTTCACAAATGTCATTTCTTTCACGCCCTCTGACAACGCTGCCTCATCCTAATAATGCTAACACTAAAAACAACTCAGCGCTTCAATATCATTGCCTGTGGCACTGTCGCAGTGCCATTCCGTGGCACTATAAGCTCAGCGGGAACTTAAGATTTAGCCGTTCCATGTGTATTTTCCTTTCTCCCGAAATTGTTCAGGAACCGGCGGGCTCATATCTACCTAGAGTGTAGAAATAATAATAATAATAATAATAATAATAATTTTTTCCAAATCCTGAGGGATCCTTGATACCTCGGGTAAAAAAATAATAATAATAATAATAATAATAATAATAATAATAATAATAATAATTATAATAATAATTATAATAGCTTATCACACATTTTTCACCGAGCACGACTATTTTGAATTCCTTGTGGATCACATGTACCTCGGGTAAGAAGATGACAGCAACAACAACAATAATAACAGTAATAATAAGAGTATCATTACTATTATGATGCCATAGCATTTCGCTGCACGTTCTCTGATGTTGTGGAGGAAGAGGCCTGATTTTTAAAAAAAACATAGCAGCTCCTAGCATAACTTTCTACTTCTGAGGGATTAATGATAATAATTAATTATAATAATACTAACAATAACATCCCGAGGGATTATTATGTACCTCGGGGGAAAATAATAATAATATTCACCATCATCATCGTTTTCAAAATCGTTATTATTTCATCTGTGCTGCAACTGACGAGTATAAATGGCAGAGCTCAATTATCTTCGTTGTCTTCGGCTGCTGGTCGAATACAACGCCTGTTCCTTTTTCTGTTGTCGCTGACGCTCAGCATCGATCGATGTCAAAGTCAGTCCTCGCTGGTCAATCGTTCACGTGTTACATGAAGCGCCTAATTTTCCATTCGGTCAGCATGGCATTCTTCCAAAAAGGCCAAACCATTTGCGGAATGATTTATTGTTTTATCCAAAGACTTTCGTTCTGCTACGCTTATGTATTTCTTTGCATTTTCTGTGTAACTTTTTTATTTAGTAATTGCGTTTTTGCATCAGATTGTCGTCTTACCAAGCATTCTAGACATTTGTTTGAACTAGCCAACCCACCGTAACCTCACTTCTGGTGTCCCCAGAGGTGGAAAACCCAAAATTTTTCAAGATCAAAAGTAATTTTTAATTTTTTTGTTTTTGTTTTTTTTTGTTTTTCGAATTTCGGATCATAAAAATTATAAAAATGGCATTAATAAGAGCTCCAACTCAGTTTAATTTAGATGCGATTTCAGAAATAAAAATCATTGAATCAATCTGATTAAAATAACTTCTACTAGAATAAGAAATTTATAAAAGAAACAAAAAAACAAATTTTGTGGTTTTCTGATTTTTTCTTTCTTTAAAACCCCAAAACCAAAACCCACAAACCCCAACTTTCTCCACCTCTGGGTGTCGCTGCCATACTCCAACGGAAAACATGTCTTCTCCGGCGAAGAAGCCAGATCGAATGCTTTAATTTCTTTGTTTTACTACGATTTCTACTGATGCGCTGAACATTAAGATAACGCGCTATAGAAGTCATTGGATCAGTTAGATGTGTTCGATATGGGACAATGGGTTCGATGTAGGACAATGGGTTCGATGTAGGACAATGGGTTGTGTCAACCTTTGATTTCTTTTGATCTATTGGTTTTTTCAAATCCTATTATGTTTATCTTTGCGAAAGTCAGCTAAATCGCTGCTAAGATGTTTTCGGTGGTGGCAATGCTTCCTGAAGGTCATATTTAGTTGTTTACTGAACATTTTAGTAACTTCTGCATCAACTCTCACTTTTTGTACTGTACTTTTCGTACAGCTTCGCGACCCATTTTTTCTTGTCGAATACTCCACTCCGAGCATTATTGCAGCTTGTTCAACGCCACATTGTTGTGGCTACTGCAGTGTCGAGATTTTTATCAATTTATCCGACATTAACCTAGTTACAGAACGCTATGAGCTGTGACTATCGGCTTAAAACAAGGCGCGTTCTAACGTGTATCGATTCCGAAACAAAAAGATACTCAAAACAAACAGAATTAACTTCGAGCATGGCATTAACTCTAATCTGTGTCGGAAGTTAATTCTGCCTTTTCAATATATATGGTAATGAATGAATTTCAAAACTGAACTAATAATATTTATCATTGTGCATTTGTTAAGCACCTCTATCTAATGACCATGCATCAATCGATGGCGCTGAGAAATTGCGACCTAAGGACTTGCTCAAAGCACTTGGATAGCAACCATCTCTGAGGACTCTCGAACCCATAATCTCCGCGTTACAAGGCGAACGCTCTGACAAATCGGCTACCTTGCCCACAGTGAAATGAGTCAAATGGCTTGTGGTCCAGACACTATTAAGATATACATTAAACTGGCGAACGAGGGATCAGAGGAGGATTGAGCTAGAGGGCAGAGGCTGTGTTGTCGAGCGGTATTTCCGTCCAAAAAGATTAATTGGATGAATCCAGATTAGACTTATTGAACTACCGAAAGGGTTTGCTGCGACTGATCAGTTGGGATGATGAATCACAGAATTTTTGATTTTTACAGGTATATGGCATTTACCTGTAACAACCTTTCATGTTTACATGAATATGGAGTGACGATGACGATGATGACGATGACGATGACGATGACGATGACGATGACGATGACGATGACGATGACGATGACGATGACGATGACGATGACGATGACGATGACGATGACGATGACGATGACGATGACGATGACGATGACGATGACGATGACGATGATGATGATGATGATGATGATGATGATGATGATGATGATGATGATGATGATGATGATGATGATGATGATGATGATGATGATGATGCGTTCTCTGCCCGAAGGCAGGTCCATTGGCTTTATGCCACCCGGGGATGTTATGAGTGAGGTGGTTTCTCGTTGTCTTCTTCAAAGACAATTGTGAGTGAGCAACCTGTCCAAGGTCGCTACGCAGTGGCTTGAGGTAGATTCGAACCTGCGACCCTTCAGTTATACAAGGCACAGAACATACCACTACACCACCGCGTCCCATATGTAGACCTACATAAATATATGGGACCACCACACCATCGCGTCCCGTATATAGAGCTACATAAATATAGGATATATATAGCAAGCAAACAAACAGAAAAAGTGAAACCTGAGCCTAGATTAAATTAGAGACTAACGAGACAGCCAGAGAGACACTGGTAATTATCTTTAATAACTTCTACAGCTTCGTTATTTTGATACATAAAGCACCAATCGGTAACCTCAAGTGAAATCCTGCGCAAAGTCATAATCCTTTTGGGAAGCCCGTCGAAATGCGACAAGTATGAGAAACCATCAAGTTAAGCTAACGATGGTATGCAAGCTGGAACAGATGGGTTTTAAGCTTCCTTCTGAGCAAAACAGAGATATTCAGAAACATATGTAGGACTACTCACAGACATACAGACACAGATAGTCATATCGACAGATACAGACGCAGATAAAGAGTCAGACTTATCTAGGAATACAGAAAGTCGGCGATGAGACAATGATGTAGAGACGGACAGACAAAGAGACTCTAGATCCGGATTAGGTGAGGTGAGATGAGGCGAAAGAAGCTTTGATATGCCGTCTCTGAAGCTCAGTTATCCCTCCCTCCTTCCCTTTCTCTCTCTTCTTCTCCGCCAATTCCCTCTCTTCTTCGGTCTCTCAGCCTACCTCTCTGGCTCTGTTTCTACCTCCCCGTCAGCCTACTCCTCTGCCTTCTGCTCTGCCTCCCTCTCTGTCGTTGCTTACGTCTCTGTGTCTCATTCCCTACCTCTATTTCCCTCACTCCATCTCCTCCTACCTTCCTCTCTGCCTCGCTCCCTCGGTCTACCTCTCTGCCTCCCTGTCAGCCTACTCCTTTGTCTTCTGTTCTGCTCCCTCTCTATTTTTTACTTCGATCTCTGTATCAGCCTTCCTCCATCCATCTCGCCTCCCTCTATATATCAGTCTCTGTCTCCTCTGTCTTTCTCTCTCCTTCTTCCTGCCTCCCTGTCTCCAACTCTCTGCTTCCCGCCCTCTCTGCTTCCCGCCCTCTCTGCTTCCCTCCCTCTCTGCTTCCCTCCCTCTCTGCTTCCAACCCTCTCTGCTTCCCTCCCTCTCAATCTCCTTCTATCAGAGCCTCCCGTTCTCTGTTTTTGTACCCGTATATATCTCTTTCTGTCTTCCGTTTCTCTCTCTGTCTCTCCGTCTCTCTTTGTCTCTCGCTCTCTGCCTACTTCCCACCCTCTTCATCTGCCTCTATTCTGTGCGGCTTTCCGTTTAGGCTCTTCCGGCGCCGACGGCGGCCATTGTGTGCGGGGAATTGTGGGACAGATAAACGATCTGCCGTTCTCGTCTCGTTTTCGTCGACCTTAGCCTCGCTTTCGACGCGCTGTCTCGTCTGCTCCCGTCGCGTTCATTTGCCTTAGCAACCGGTATATCACGACCGAACAAGGAACTCTTTCGCATCACTGTTTATCATTCCCTGCGAGAGGGAGGCAGAGTATTACTACGCCTTTCAGCTAAGTTTCTTCGATGTTTTTAATCATCCTGTCCATTCAAAGTTGTCGTCGTTATCATTCTGACAACTAGTGCGTAGTAGTCGTTTTTTATCGTCATGATCATAGGAGTCGTTATCATTTGTGCAGCACGGTCGACGGTTGAGTGTATGTCTAGTGTCGCGGAGTTTATGGGTTCGAAGTCTGCCGTGAAATGATTGCTGTGTAGGGACCTGGAGCGAATCGTTCACGCGTGATTTTTAAGTGTCATTAACTGAAGGATGTCCAATTATTTTAGTAGTTGTCATCATCTTATCTAACAGCCCAATTATATTCGTAGTTGTTGCATGCTGAGCTAAATTAAAAACCGGTTTGTCTTAGCAGTGTCATGTATACTTAGGTATGAAATTGCATTGAGATTTAAGGAGCTTAATGCCTACAGGTGTAATTATCTTAAAGCTAGATTTTTTCAATAATTTAGTCACTTTTCAGTATTTCGCTCCTGAACTAACTTGTCTCCTGGTATCACTTCTTCTGTATGGGTTTCTCACAGCATTTTAGCTAATTGTATATAAGGTTGAAACTTAAATACTAAATATCATACAATATTGGGAATTCATGCATTTGACCAAATACGTTGAAAAGTATGTACAGTTCAATACCTTCTAAACAGTACATTGATCTATAAAGCCAATTGTATTGTATTTGTCAAAAGCAAAAAGTTATAATCTAGCAATGTAAAAGTCGCTTTGATGTCAACCGTATGTAATGACTTGATCAACCCCCAACAAACAACCAGTAATGAAAATGAAAAACCTAATTAATCATTAAAATTTTAAAGACAACATCTCATAACTGAATAAATTATGTGCAAGAATGCAAAAAATTATTTTGAACAAGTAACTTCAAGATAGTATTACTGATTAAATTATGTGCAAGAATGCACACAAATTATTTCGAACAAGTAACTTCAAGATAGGCCTAGTAGTTAATTTTGTACTTCAAAATAACTTTTCGTCAGTATTTTATTTTGTATTTGCAAAGTACATTTCAAAAGCATTTGTTTCATACACTCTCTAAAATGCCTACACATGACAAAAATCACTTTCAAGTGTGTTTCTTAACTTCCCCAACCGCTGATGATGAAAATATTAGCTCAAAGACACATTCCGAACATTTTTTATTTTTCAGGATCATAGTTTTCTCTATAAGATATTATTTAGATTAACACTTTAACGACGAGCTGCATTGGTTTCCAGTCACTTTTATTACGCTCTCGTCGTTAATGTGTTAAGCATAGAAAAACTCAAAACGCGTAGGGGCGGTTCCAATATCTCACCTTGCGGGAACAAGGCGATTTTAGCCTGACACATTGATATCCTGCGCGTCCCAGCAGGCCACGTTCAGGGGTTTACATCCGTCAAACACCCCAATATTAAAGATCAAATGCTACATCAACCACACCAGACTGCAAATCCTATTAGCACGCGGGGCGTTATGATGTGGACGCATAACCCCTAAGCGTTGGCGTCTGTCAAAGATAACCATTAGCGCATGGAACAAAAGGCTATTCCTCCGCGCAGCTCTTCATCAATCTTTCATGTCACCCACGGATTCAGCCGTAGGATATTATCTAACGCCGCTTCAAGAAAATAGTGCAGACGTGATCGGGCTCCTCTGATCAAATATGCAAACGATGACGCCATAAAATATTTGGGACGCTAGCGCCCTTCTTAATGTGTATTGTCTTTTTGAGACTGTTCCGTTACAATTGCAGTTATAATAATTGGCAGGACAATGGGCTGGATCAGGGTCAATGTAAACTGCGTTGTGTTTGCAAGCATAACGAGATAAATAAATAAAAATATAACTCAAATATAAAGTAAATATAGAAATATAGAAATATAGCAAGTTCATAAATAGCAGATAATGAGCACATTCATAAATAGCAGATAATGAGCATATTCAGAAATAGCAGATAATTAGCAAATTCATAAATAGCCCAGATTGAGCAAATTGAGAAATAGCAGATAATGAGCAAATTCATAAATAGCAGATAATTAGCAAATTCAGAAACAGCACAAATTGAGCAAATTGAGAAATAGCAGATAATGAGCAAATTCATAAATTGCAGATAGCCTAATGAGCAAATTCATAAATAGCACATAATGAACAAATGCATAAACAGTACATTGGCCCAATAAGCAAGTACTCAAGATTTAAAAAAACAAAAAATAAATCTCATATATCACCTTTCTCAATGGACCAGACTTGGGGTAAACACCCGAAGTAATGCTGAAAAATATAATGGCTCTAGATGAATTCAGGAGCGATGAATGGATGGAACGGAGACGAAGGTGAGCGCAGAGAATGCTGAATTCGGCAAATAAAGCAGGAGTAACGCGATTTGGTTGACGATAATTACATTTCATTCAGATCGTGCGTTCGATGAAAACAGCGCACGTTGAATACACAATCCAGTTAGATGGACGGATGATAGATGGATGGATGGATGGATGGATGGATGGACGGACGGATTATGGATGGATAAGTATGGATGAAAGCAATGGGAAAGATGGATGGTCGGACGGGTTATGGATGAATGGATGAGTGTGGATGGGAGAAGGTGATGGATGGATGGACGGGCGGACGGACGGACGGATTATGGATGGATGGATGGATGGATGGATGGATGGATGGATGGATGGATGGATGGATGGATGGATGGATGGATGGATGGATGGATGGATGGATGGATGGATGGATGGATGGATGGATGGATGGATGGATGGATGGATGGATGGATGGATGGATGGATGGATGGATGGATGGATGGATGGATGGATGGATGGATGGATGAGTGTTGATGAAAGGAAGGGGTGGATGAATGGATGGACGGACGAGCGGATTATGGATGGATAAGTGTGGATGAAAGGAATGGGATAGATGGACGGTCGGACGGGTTATGGATGGATGGATGGGTATTGAAAGAAGGAAGGGATGGGTGGATAGATGGCCGGACGCATTATGGATAGATGAACGAGTGTGGATGGAAAGAAGGGGATGGATGGATGGACGGACGGATTATGGATGCATGGGTGGATGGATTAATGGATGGATGGATGTGTGGATGGAAGGAAGGGGATAGATGGATGGAGGAACGGACGGATTATGGATGGTTGGATGGATGGATGAGTGTGAATGGAAGGAGGGGATAGATGGATGGACGGACGGACGGATTAATGGATGGACAGATGGACGGATATATGGATGGATGGATAGGTGGATCGATGGGTGGGTTGGTTGCTTGATTGGGTGGTTAACAGGTTGATGGCTGGGTGAGTTGATTGTTGGATAAGTGGGTGAATAGGTGGATTAGTGGACGGATGGATGGATGGATTTGTGAATGGGTAGCTGGATCGACGGTCTAGTGGATCGATGGAAAACAGTGTATCGACAGTGGCGAAAAGGAAAAGTTGACCACTAGGAGCAAGGGATGTATAATGCTAAAAGCTGGTGAGCCTGCTACCTAGCCAGGAAGCTAGTGGTCCTCAGTCGTGTGCAGCATAGATGCTGCATCTGAAAAGCTCCTGAGGGAAGCGCTTTTCTAAATGAAGATTTAACGCCACGTTCGATAGATCGTTATACTGTGAGCGTTGTTTGTGTGACGTTATAAGATCACGTTGATCTCGATCGCTTAAGCGCTTTAAGCGATTGACAGAGCCATGCATATACAAGCCTGCTTAAGCAAATCCAGGGACGATAACAATATGGGTGTTGTGTTACAGTGAAAGACAATTCATAAGAGCCTATAGATGCATTTTCAATACTGGTATCAAGTAGGCAATTATATCAGAAATTTTCAAGATTTGTTCCGGAAGGTAGCATAGATTATTGCCTTAGCTGCAGGACCACAAATACAAGCAGGCATACATACATTTATACATGCATACACTCGTGCATATAAGCACACATTTATACATAGAAACATACATTAATACATTAATGCATACATATTTACAACGTACTTGTGTGCATGTTTGTTTCTATACATGCATTCTTGCATGCATACATACGTGTATGCACACATGCACATACATACATACATACATACATAAATACATACATACATACATAATGCATACATACATACACACATACATACATACATAGTTACATAAATATATATCAATCATCAATCAATAGATATTGATATTCACAACAACAATAGTAAGTTAGTAGCATCCGCTAACTGTGAAGTGCCTAGATTACAAGTAATGCAAATCAATTTGACAGTAATAGCACTTCCTAGCATTCAGAATATTAATAAAAGATGCAGTTATAAGTTTACGTAATGTCAAATAATCAGTGAACAGTAATCTTAGTATCTATCTATCATTGGTAGTCGCGAATAACAAAGGGTAACCCTAAAGGGATGGAAGTCCCGCTATCCAGGGAAGCCCTTCTATAATTCTATTTCTGTTATATAATTCAAATGATGGCAACTGAAAGCATCAATATCAGATAGGCCCACACAGTTTAGTGTGCATGATTATAGGTAAATTGTGATCGAATGTCTTAACTAAGTTTAACTAACAACACCAAAAGTGAAAGTAATGTAATAGACTAAGGAAAATAATAATAAAAAAAATAAAATAAAAAACCAGGAGGAGGCCTAGGATAATTGGCCTCGACGAGCCCTAGCTTGGACTCTACATACTCATCGCTGTTATCAGCGGATTTAAAGAACTAAATGAAGGTAAGGAAGACTCCCACATTAGACTCCGCTGATGATAGTTGCCTATATTTAGAAGTTGCCATATGGAGGCAGATTACACAAGATAATTTATCCATTAAGTAAAAATATTCTTAGGCTCTTTTTGAATATAAACTTATTTTTTGCATTCCTAATTTCGACTGGTATAGCGTTCCATATTCGCGGTCCAGCTGACTTGATGCTGAACTTTCTCAAATTAGTTCGAGCTTTGGTAGGTCGGTAGAGTTCAGCACCTCTAGTATAATGTTCGTGTATTTTTGAATTTAAAGTAAAATACCCTTCAAAGGAGGCTGGTAGCAGATTATGACTGTATGAATATAGTAGTAAAGCAATTTGTAAGGTATTAACTTGTTTAAGGTTTAGGAGGTTAAGGTCTTTGAAAATTGGTTTAGAATGTTCGAATCGACCCGCCCCGACTATCATCCGGACTGCTCTTTTCTGCAGTATTACCAATCGTTGTAGAGGAGAGGCGTAGTTTGAGGCCCATATTAAATTAGCGTAGGAGAGATAAGGAAGAATTAGGGAGTTGTATAGGCTCAGTCTGATATTTTCTGGAAGCATTTTTGCAACTCTAGAAACTATTCCTATATTTTTTGCAATTTTTAAGGATATGTAGTTTATATGTTCTTTCCAACTCAGATGTCGGTCAATGAAAACACCAAGAAATTTTATAGAGTCTACTTTAGTGATGGGTTCGCTATTAATAAATAGTTCTCCAATTGCAGGCTTGATTTTTCTGTAAGATTTAAAGACTA
>OY744612.1:15641036-15656036 GCA_963556255.1 Allolobophora icterica
CTATCTACTCAGAAGCACTCCCGACCCAACCCCGGCTGAAGAGTACAGTCTTGAGATTTGAATAAAATGTGGCGGAATGGGTGCTTGGGACCAAGCGAAGCGCTACAGGGAGCCCATTCCAGATTGCAGGGCCAGCGATGGAAAAATCACGGCGCTGCCTAAGGGCGGTCCGTGAGCGGGGAATTAATTAGGGGCTGTATGTTTTCAAGGTTTGTTAGACCTTCTGGTGTAATATTTTAAAAGGGGCCTCCATGCTTATACAACTCAGGGCCTCCCAAAGGCTTACTCTGGCACTGTATGCAGCGTAGTACACGGCGATGACAACTTACATCGATAGGCCTACATTCGCTACCATTGTGATATTGTAGGCTATAATTATGAGCATATGCCAAACTGGCACTGGTCGTCGCCAGCAGACGGAGTAATCTAAATCATTGACACATTACCATTTAAGACATCCGCCGAGTCCCATAATATAATAGATCGACAGTTGCGAGAGGTTTATCCCACTCCTTATATTAGGCCTATAGTGTATATTCTTAGCAGACATTAAATTATATGGTGTGTATTATGTGGGTTGTAACATAAAAAGTTTGTATTTGTTGTCTAGATGAGAAACACATTCTTGCCAGCAGTTTGGCTGAAGACATTTTGCATCAGCTGGTTGATATCTCGACACAAAGCAAACCTCGCCAGTTCCGGTAAGTATGAAATACGATAAGTATAGTCTCATTGTTTGACCTAAACTGGCTGCGTTTTAAAACAACTAACAGAATGTGAGTAAACCAAAAAAAATTATAACAACCGATCGATGTTATATAGCATAAAAAATTCAACTCGCCAAACTCAAATTGAATTATTTATCCCAAAATTTTAAATAATAGACCTGATAATAAAACTATTAGACCAGTTACAGGTCAACTGTTTGGGTTGAACAACTGGCCGAATTGGAGACCAGACAACAAGACCAAACAACAGAAGAAGAGAGTCCCTTAAGCTAACCCTGAGGCAGCCATGGGTATGAAGTGTTAACTACTTCATTTTCTTAGCCTCGGCATATGAGAGGATAGTCAGTCCTCTCCGTCGTCGAATCATCTTCCTACCGATAGTGTACGGTCAGTGTACTCCTCATAGCTGAGTTGGCTAGGGTGCACTTAGAAGTGAGTTTGCTCCTACAAATTCTCGTGAATTTTCGATCAGATGTACAGGTCCAGTTGCGTGGAATGGATTACCTCATCATCTTCGTCTCATTCCCAACTTACATTTATTTTTATTTAAGCAGCACCTGCGCTTTTGGCTGATTTGATCCAAAGAAGTAGAAAGTGTTCAACGTATTTTTTCTTTTTTTTAGTTAGGTAAAAAACTTGTCTTACCAACATTTCCTGTTACTTACATGTTAGGATGTTGTGAACGTATTTGATATAGTTACATTCATCCGCCGCCAAGCATTATATTAACTTTGTACATAGGTGGCCCCAATTAACATAGCTGGCCCCAATTAACATAGCTGGCCCCAATTAACATAGGCGGCCCCGATTAACATAGGTGGCCCCAATTAGCGGAACTTCGGTCTTTTTAGGGTTTCAGTTTGTGCTCACTAGAAAATTATCTTAGCCGTCTTAACGGTGGTACTGTGTTTACTATGTAACGGTGTTACTATGCCTATGTTTATGCTGTTTACTTTGGCCCAAACAAATTTATGTTTAGGGTTATGGATATTATGATAATAATTACGTCGAACAATAAATCAATCGAATTTTCGGTCATGACAATGGACCGAATGTTTAAGATCGAATAACTAACCAAAAAATCGACTCCGTCGAACGCTGCAGGAGAAATGACCGAATCTAGAACCGAATAAAAGGCCGAATAATCGACAGAAAAGAAACTGTCAGCCATAAACCGTCTAACCGACCGATTTTAAGACGGAACAACAGACCGAATTTAGAGTCTATATATATAGAGTCTATAAATGTTATATATATATATATATATATATATATATATATATATATATATATTTAGAGTCGACGCTCCCTGCAGCCATTTGGTTGTGCCATTATCGTTCGGGATATATGGTCACGAAGTCTTAGCCTTGAAGGCCATTTTGTCACGTACAGACACGGATGTTTATGAGCTATAAAAGCACATTCTGATATCCGACGGTTAACACCGGTGGACGCTATATCATCAGCAGAGGTAAACATCTCCGCGAACGAGAGCTTTGGTCTCCAAATATTACTCCATCAGATCCATCTTCAGTATATATAAATATACACATACACTGATGTGTATATATATATACATATAATTATATATACAAGGTTCTAACGATGCATATGGTTGTGCATAATGAATGAAAATGAGGTGTGTATATATATATAAGTAACTTATATATATAATACATAGGCCTACCGGTATACTGTTGACATTATTGAGACCCCAACGCTTCCTGTGCGCGACCTACAATTTCACATTACTGTTTTATAATTCCTTGACAAATAGAATCTTGCCTGTGCTGTGAAAAAGTTTTGAGGCCAGAAACACGAGGAGATAGTGACAGGAAGGGCAGAGGACAGGCCAGGACATAATGACAGGAAGGGCAGAGGACAGGCCAGGACAGAATACCAGATGAAAGCGGAGGACAGAAAAGTTGGACATAAACAAAAAGAAATCTTGATATCGGCGAAGGACGGCGGCCGAGGACAAATTGGCAAGGCCACATCGACTGAAGTGAATCATACATATATGCATATATAAATACATATATATATATATATATACATCGACTATTAATTATTTAGCGCCAGAAAAAGGCGCTTATTCTCGGAAGTCTATGGATCGGTTGACCGGTTGGAAAAAAAGAAAGGGAGAGAGAAAACAGATGAGACCCTCATTAACCAAGATAAATTCCTCCGAAAACCCCTATATAATATCATCAACACCCATGAATTATGGCCGATTACATGTTCACAGACACGGAAGCAGATACACAGACAGACAGACAGACAGACAGACAGACAGACAGACAGACAGACAGACAGACAGACAGACAGACAGACAGACATGCAAACAGGCAGGTCAGCAGACGGCAGACAGAGAGACAGACAGACAGACTGAATGACTGACTGAATGAATGAATGAATGAATGAATGAATGAATGAATGAATGACCACATATAGGTAGGAAGACAGATATACATACAGACAAAGACAAGCAGGCGACAGGCATGTGGAAATCAATTAGACTAACAAACAGACAGAAAGACAGACAGAAAGAAAGAGATGCAGGCAGACAGACAGAAAGAAAGACATACAGGCAGACAGACATACAGGCAGACAGGTCTGCCGACCTGCATGGCAGAGACATAAAACGTACAGAAAGGCAATTGTCTGAGATTGATGCATGATGGTCGTATATAATATTGGAATATACAGATTTACGGTCTTAATAAATAAATTCTTTGAGCACGAAACGTCTGCAGAATCTAGAGATAATATAATATATTATCTCTAGATTCTGCAGTCTATATATTTATGCGTGTGTATAACACCCACACATATATATGTATAATTATATATGTCTCTCTCGATATATATGTATATATATATATGTATATATATATATATGATATTTCCACCTAAGAAGTAGGTAGATATTAGGCGAAACAATTCTATTGGATGTGTGGACGTCTGCATACTGAAGCAAGCTTTTCATAGAAAAGAGTTCGATTCTCAGCATGATGGCTGAAGATTATTAAGTAACGCTGGGTTGTCTGGCTACTAGGTGGCTGAATGTCTGTGTTTAAGTCAAAACGACCTCTGGTGACATAGTCATCTGAGGCTGGTATTGAATCTGCGAACGGAAACAACAAACACAAAAATTAATTATTAAAGTAATTAATGCAAGTTATTGTTCAAGTTTAACCCAATTATTACAGAATTAACTTGGCCATAGCCTAATGTTTTTTCGAAACGTTAAGAAAACATTTCTACACACCTTTTATTTTGTCGCGGAAAAATTATTGCTGTTTTGTCTTATTCGCTAAACGTCGTTTAATTTTCAAACATGATATAGGTCTAAAAAATTAGTTTACGAAAAATGTAGAGTCTTTTTCAGTTCATAGTACTGTTGTGACTCAAGGTGTGCCATTTATCACCAACACTTCTGGCCACGTGATCATACCAGCAAAATAGAATAAACCAGCAGCTGATGATGTTAGTAATTATAAACGGTGAAGAAGAGTCGTGTATTCGGTATATAAACCTGGCAGAGGCTTCCAGCGTTAATCAGCACATCATATCCTCTCTTTAGTCTCTCTGGCAAACGGTCTCGGATCTCCACCGGACATTGCCCTCTGGACAACTCCTCTGATACGACACTGCGCTCGTGAATAAGTTGGTGCTCTGCGCTTAGCTTTAGTTTAGTGCTTTAGAAATTTTGAGTTTACGATCTGTATATGACCACGAGACTTTGCAAAAGCATAGAGAGACGAATTTAACACTGATTGCCGGTTGAAAGAGCGACCGTCTGACTTTCCGTTCAGTCACGTTGCGACCAAATTGAATTTAGGTGCAAAACGTTAAATTTCGTCCAGTTGCTTATTTACAGTATGAGAATAAAACATAACAGAAATCAGTCAAAGTGCATTCGTTTTATCTCTTCCCGCGTTTATAGGGGAGGGGGTAGAGTAATGGTAACACTCATGGCCAGGAGAGCATTAGGTACGCGGATCGATTCCCGTAACCCTCCTCTAGGGCGGCGCCTTGCATGGCTGCCAATCCGTGTGTTTAATTAAGATCTTGATTGTACTTTCATGTTTCAATGTAATCTTACTGCGTCTGTCGGTTTGAAATAATAAAGAATATAATTAATTATATTACTTGCATTACTCCGTCAACAACTTTCTTCGGTTAAGCAATGACTATTTCTAGGACATTGCTCCAGCTTCTGAATATTCTAATTCTAAAATTACTGTATCTGTGATGATGATAAGTTCTCCGCCCGAAGGCAGGTCCATTGGCTCTATGCCACCCGGGGATGAGATGAGTGAGGTAGTTTCCCGTTGCCTTCCTTACAGATATTTGTGGGTGAGCAACTTGTCCAAGGTCGCTATGCAGTGGCTTGAGATAGATGCGAACCTGCGACGCTCCGGTTGCAAGGCGCATAACATACGCTACACTACCTCGTCCTATATGTATCTATAAGCTACCAATATGTAATGAAAAAACATCAACCGATAGCGCTAAGCAACTTAAGTGAGCAGCGTGCTAAAATTCCTCACGTAGTAACCGTCCGAGAGCAGGTCTCTCCCCGTGAAAGTAAACCTGCAGTTCACATATTTCATTATATATAGAAATGTCTCAGAACTGTTGTCCTAAGGTTAAAGGTCATTCGGACGAAGTGCAGACACAATCACAGCAGTGCAACGACAGGATATTCACCGAGTGCTAACCCGGCTCGTTGTGCTTAACTCCCCCGCACCTGTCAGCGTCTTCCGAACAACACAAAGCGACAGAATACAATAGGGGACAACGCTTCCACGGGATGCTTTGCTTCGAATTAGAAAACACTCGCAAAGCCAACCTTTAATTACTGGCAACATTTCAACTGACAAGTCCTACTACATTGCCTCTGGAATCTAGCTCACGTATACACAATGCCCCTCCGTCTAATTTCCGAGCTGAGGAGCAGGTGCCCTCACACTCACAAGGACACACACACACACACACACACACACCTACACACACACACACACACACACACACCTATACACACCTACACACACCTAAACACACACACACACACACACACACATATATATATATATATAAACATGAGACTGGATAAAGTGCCGGTTTACTCAGCATTGGCCATCAGGCAACCCAAGAGACCGCGCAGCAAACGGTCGAGGAACGTGAAGTCGTGTTCAGAGCGGCGTAAGGGTCGACAATAAAACGCAAAAACGTGTTGGTCTACAGGAGAATCTGCGTCCATCCCTTGTCTTATACGGTATTTTATTGCGCTGTGCGATGCGCTTCTCTCGGGCTCAAGTGCTCAACGCCTTAACGGTCAGAGGCGACCAGAATGCAAGTAGACCGGCGATGAGTATAGGAGCTACATAAATCCACGTGCTTGCGCTTGTTTGCATGCACAAGTGTACTTGCGTGAGCATGAATATATAGTGAATTGCTGTAGACCTATTTAAGGATTTACATCCATAAGAGGCCTGCATTTGTTCACCACATATGCATGTATATATATAGGTCTGCGTGTTGGCACCTTAGTAGAAATTCGTCGGCCGGGATTTACGTGTGTTCGGGGTCCGCCAGTGGTTACACTTCTGGACATCAGAGCACTGTTTGCTTAATGATGATCAGGGTCGAGGTCATACGGCCGCTAAATGTAGGAATTGTAAAAAAAATGGGGGATTAGACTTAGAGTTTGATGAGTTTGATCAATGTGGAGTTGAATATTTTATCCGTGTTATGCAAACTGAGAAAATTCACAAATTCAATAGAAGGCTTAAACACCTTAAAGTGATGACATCTCCAAATTTATTAGTATACAATTCAGATGGTCACAAATCTCACAATAAACTAGAGCATACTTTATTAGTAACGCACAAAGTAAACTGTGAAAGAAAATGCTAAAATGTAAGTACAATATATTCACACTTGCACTACTGACGGGTTGGAAACACTCCCCCTTTGTGTGTGCATTGAAGTCTTAACTGTGGGGTCTTAAGAAGGACTAGGGGGTTGGACCCCCAACTCCCCCACAATTCTCACCATGCGGTCGCTATTGAAAGCGTGTACATCGGTCTTTTCTGCCTCTTTTCCGCAAACATCTGAAGATCTTCTATCCTATCGTGTTTGCATTGTGTTAAGTCGAGAGCTCCACTGATGAGTTTGTCTAAAGTGGCGCTATATAAATTTGCAATTATAATTACACACTACGTTGTGTGTTTTCTGGTCAGTAGCTCAGGCGTCTGATTGCGAGCGCCTCGTCTACGGCAGCGACGGAAGACACCAGCGGACCTTCTACTCGCCGCTCTTCCCTCAAGTCTACCCGCCGCGCCGTGACTGCGTCCTCTACGCCTTCGTCGGGGATCCGAGAGAGATCGTCGAGCTCACGATCCTCGAATTCGATCTCAGACTTCCGGTGGCCAACCGGTGAGACTTTCATTACATATATAGCAGTTACTGCAACATCTTGTATTGTATCATATCATATGGTATTGTATTGTATATCGTTTATATTGTATTGTAGAGTATATTATCGCATTGTTTCAACTGTATTGTAGGCTATTTATTTATTTTATTTATTTATTTATTAAATTTGTAACGCGCGTAAGGTCACACTTAGGTCACACTGCTTATTATTGTACTGCCTAGTAGTTTTGTATCGTGTCCTAACGTATTGTCGTTTTTAAGATAATTAGAGAACTAATGTAAAAACATAATGCAGAAAACATAATACCAGAAACACTACTAGATCTGCTAAGTGGTGCTTACGCCGTGAGGGCCCAGCGGACAGCGAGCGACAGTAAACAACTACACACACACACACACACACACACACACACACACACACACACACACACACACACACACACACACACACACACACACACACACACACACACACACACACACACACACACACACACACACACACACACACACACACACACACACACACACACACACACACACACACACACACACACACACACACACACACACACACACACACACACACACACACACACACACACACACACACACACACACACACACACACACACACACACACACACACACACACACACACACACACACACACACACACACACACACACACACACACACACACACACACACACACACACACACACACACACACACACACACACACACACACACACACACACACACACACACACACACACACACATCCATTCCTGCTAAAACAATAGGTTAAGGCAAATAAAATATTAATGGTGAGAGTCCTGGTAACCAAGGATACGCATTATTGAATATGCCACAAGTTTACTCGCAACTGCCGCGAAACACGGGAACGTACCCTGCCCTGCAGTCTGTTTCATCTATGGCCAGGCACAAATACAATTACTGAATATGTCCCCCATCCTGCTACTCGGCCTTTCTAGTCATTCCGAGTTAGCCTTAAGGTCATCGTGTTTGCCCTTGCTACTCCTCTTCCTCAAGCCGTCAAGGTAAAGTACCCCTATGGATGCATGTGTGTGCGTATGCATGTGTTAATGCATGTGTGTATGCATGTATGAGCGTATGTATGTATGTATGTATATACAAATTCCATATTCACACATGCATGCAAGCATTTATGTACCGTGAAGCATTATGCGTACAATAGTAATATATATTACAGATACTAACTCATATATAACAGTTACAACACTGGTACAGTAGTGTAGTAGTAGTAGTAGTAGTAGCAGTAACAGCAGCAGCAGCAGTAGTAGTAGTAGTTGCAGTATCAGTGGTAGTGGTGGTGGCAATAGTAGTATATTCGTTTATTGAGCAAAACTGGTTGGCACACCGCAACCAGGAACAGATAAGTAAGTTGGAAAATAAAAATGAAAATAATATGCTGGTTCTTGACGAAAATTAGCAATTCAGACTGGTGGTGGTGGTAGTGGTTGCTGTGGTGGTAGTAGTCGTAGTAGAAGTGGTGGTGATCGTCGTCATCGTCTAGGTGGTGGTGGTGGTGGTGGTTGTGGTAATAGTAGTAGCAGTAACAGACGAATTCATATACACCGATATATCTTTTTCAGGTGTCGCGACTATCTGAGGCTGTACCTTGACCTGGAGAGTCAGGACCAGGCGCTCAGTCATCCGTGGAACTATGAGCTATGTGGCAACATCTCTGCCATCCCAAAGCAGCACTATTCGTCGACGAACATCCTCATGATGAAGTTCCACTCGGAGAACGCTCAACACAACCGCACGGGTTTCAGAGGCATCTATAAATTTCTCGATAAAGGTCAGAATCTCGCTGTGTCTTACAGACTGACCTTCTGGATATTGATCTGATTATGGTTTGGTATTGGTGCGCCATCGGTTCATGGCTTTTGTATCAGACACATGCGCAATAGAAGTTATAAATTGAAATTGCAATAACAAAGTATCTCTCTTTCTCTGTCGTTCTGTCTGTGTCTCTCTCTTTCTGTGGGGCTGTATCGCTCTATTTCTGTCTGTCTGTCTTTGTCTCTCTCTCTTTGCCTGCATTTTTGCAATGTCTGCCTGTCTCTGTTTCTTTCTATGTTTCCCTCTTTTTGTGTGAATTACCTTATCCATCACTTTGCTGTTGTTCATTAGTTATTTCGTATTTATTTCATTTCTCTTGACTTTCGCTGTTCTAGTCGAGTTGAATGCCTTCAAAAGCGTCATTAAGGATATGATTAGTGTACTGAATACAAATGTTGGTTGCTGCTGAATTAAATCAGCAGGTACTCGATGAAGCCCTGGATAAGGTCCGTCGGAAAATCCAGAAGAATAGCCACTGGAAAAGTGGTTTAACTCATGCAGTCTCATTTAGATTTTTTACTAGGATTAATCATAAGTCGATTATCAGACGTCCAAGTTGTAACTAACAGAAAACGTGTGATAATAGCTAAATAGAAGAAGAATACGATGAATTATCAAAAAATACAAAATTGTTTGTCGGATTGTAAGCAGAGAAGACCCAATTGAACTTGAAGAGCATCTTGCAACGTTTATTCAGATCTCAAAAATTCTTTACATAGGTGGCCACGCAGTAAACAGTTTGCTAGACTCGGTCTGGCTCAGTGTGATTCTCCTTACAGATTTTATTTTAGTTACAGTTACAGTTATAGTTAATGGTTTTTCATTTTAGTTATAGTTACAGTTATAGTTAATATTATTTTTTAGTTATAGTTATAGTTATCGTTAACGAAATCATTTTGCTTTCGTTAACGAAAACATTTTCGTTACCGTTATCGTTAATGAAAATCACACTGAATTATGAAGACGCGTTACACAATAATTTGCTTAGAGCTTTGACGAATGGGTGCATTCAGCTTCATGAATACACAGCGCTCCATATTCACCGACATCCAAGGCGAACATAGGAATCATTTTGCTTTCGTTAACGGCTGTATTTTCACGTTCTCACGTTAGTTGATATTGCACTTTTTTTATCGTATTAACGAAAATAGCAATGAATTTTCGTTAGTGTTATTTTCGTTATAGTTATAGTTATAGTTAATGATATTTTTTAGTTATAGTTATAGTTATCGTTAACGAAATCATTTTTTGTTCGTTAACGAACATTTTCGTTATCGTTAACGTTACCGAGAATCACACTGGTCTGGCTTTACTCGGACTCGCGAGATTCCGAAAAGCGATGAACGAAAGACGAATGGGAGACCAAACGAAAGGTTGAGGTCCCCAGAGTCTCTAATTGGAAACAAGAAGAAAGGTATCGGGAAGGAGGATAAATAGGACACACCAGGACATGGCGCCTTCCAGACGAACGTGAAACACAGAGGGAAGACGATGAATACACGAGACTAGGGTAGGACATCGCAGGAAACAGAGCATGCAGAACGTGTCATTATGCGGAGGTATGGAAATACAGAGGAGTAAACGATATTGAAGCTGTACGTTCTGCTCCGTCGCTTGTGTCATTTTGTTCTCAGCTTTAGACTTACCTTTTCAAATTGCATATCCTCCACAGGCTGCCTCTTTGTCTTACGGACTGATCTTCTGATTATTGACCAGAGTACAACTTGGTTTTGGTGTGCGATGTCTTCTGCATTAGACACCGGCGTGATGGAAGTTATAACTCTTATACATTTACAGTTGAAAGCGACAATATAGGAAATGGCGAGACGAAAAAGAACGACCAGGCTATACTATAGCAGAACTGCCAGAACAGATTATGGCATGGCTGTTTCCAGCAGTGATGGGCACTTTTAACTACTGTAGTTACTAACTAGTAGTTATAACTACTATAAAAGTAGTTGTCTAGTAGTTATAACTACTTTTTAAGAAGTAGTTTAAAAAATAGTTATAACTATTTTTATCAAGTAGTTTGTAGTTAACAACTATATTTCGTATTAACTACATTTTTTCCTGTTCAGTATTTACTTTAGCTAGCTCCATTTTACAAGAACTTCTGTAATTTGGACGTTGTCCATAAATATTTTAAGTAATAGTGCTATATAATTTTGCTAGTAGCAATTTGGGCTTCCTATCTTGAACTGCGTGTGGTCATTGATCTGTGTGACAATGCATTGCCTTCTAGACAGCTGACAGCACCTAGAAGGCGTTGGACAATGCCCACTTGCCCAGTAATCTCTATTGGTAGTTACTGGATAGCTAATGGGCTGTGAAAGTTTGGATTATCGCTCAGTTAAGGCAAACCATGGGCCAAATAGAGGAAACGACAGAATTACTTGTTGAAGTTTTTCTTAAATTTTTAATTACCTAAATACCTAAAATCCAGAAATCCATTTGAATAAAATTTTCGAAATATCGTAAAATATAAAGTATTATATAATTTGGCTGCTTACTTATACGTAAACAAAGACTTTCTGCCCTAACATCTGATTCGCTGTAGGCCATTATGCCAATGGCTGAAGCTTTATCAATCCAGTAGTATTAATACATTTTAGTGACAATGCCAGTAATAACAGTTTAGATTCACCTTAACATCAACAAGTTAAAATCATCAGAAAGCCAATTCAATGCTGCCGAACAGTTGAACGCTTTTTTTAACGTTTCTGGCATGATACCCCTAGAAGATGCAGAATGTCGGACAAACTGTTCGACAGGATGGTCTTTTTGAAGAGCTGTTCTAGGGGTATACCATCTACGTCCTCTTAAATGTACTAAGAGTTTTAACAGTTGCAGACTTTGTAAGTTAGACATTTTAGTAGTTATAACAATTTGGCATTTGTTACTGTTTAGACAATGAACACATCAGGTTGCCTTGTAGCATGTTCTAGCAGTTCCTGTCCCTTGATAGTTTGTTTGATATATGGAGTAATTCGTTACAATTAGATTTGTCACTTGCCACTGGTTTTGTTTTTTTTTACCTTTTTTATTACTTGTGTTGAATATCAGTAATTTATACAGACAATAAATTCTCATGCAACTAGGTGCATATCTGTGCACCATAACATAACTATAGAAAAGTAGTTTGAAAAGTAGTTAACTACTTATCTGGTAGTTAGCAAAACTAGTTATAACTACTTGTCATCTAAAGTAGTTAAACAGTAGTTATAACTACTTATTTCCAAAGTAGTTAAGAAGTAGTTATAACTACCAGGTTAGTAGTTGGTGCCCATCACTGGTTTCCAGTATTGGTAACACAGTGAGATCAGAAACGAAAGTATGAATTGGAGGAAATAATACACATACAGAACAGAACAGACAAAACAATACCAGTATATTGGCGGATGGTAAGATGAAAATTTAAGAGAGAAAAAACAACTAGCTGACTGGTTGGCGGAAGAAGGATGTCGGAATGTGTCCGGATTTCCACAGCCGTGACGAGAAGACAGCGAAAAAAACGAGAATGGGAGGCGCCCGTATTCTTGAGAGATCGCTGGACCATGTCCGAGATTTCTATAAGTTTCTCGACCCCCGGGAGTACCAGACCATCGAGCGGCGATGCATGAGGCGAACGACCTCTGCGCCCGTCGCTGCGAGTTCCTCCGCCCGTTCGCTCCCTTCCCCCTCCACGGCACTCCCTTGTTTCGTCTCGTTCGTACGACAGTCGATGAAATCCCTCCGGCATCCGGTGGCATCATTTCCCCGAGCTGGGGGAAGGTGGGGGAAGGTGAAACCCAGTCGGTCGGGTCGATAAGGAATCTGTGTAGCGCAATCAATCAGAGCGATGAACGCAGCCGGTCCAAAGGAGTCAGGGCTTCCCGGCCCTTCCCTCCCTCCCTCCCTCCCTCCCTCGTTCTCTGCTGGGAGATCGACGAAACGACGGAGCATTGTCTTCATTCCTTCCTCATTACCTTCCACCCTTCTTCCCTTTCTTCCATCATTCTCATCTACGTCGGATTTGGTCGTTTTTTCCATTTGCCGTCTTCCTCGATTGGGAATTTCGTCCGTAGGCTTTGCTAACTGTCTCCTACTTGACCACCTGTCTCCTATTTGGCCACCTGTCTCCTACTTGGTCACCTGTCTCCTGTGTCTCTATCTCTCTGTCGCGGTATATCTCTCGCCGGCTTTCATCATGTCTGCCTTGCTGTGTCTGCAGTGCATACCTCCGTGGATACTTCTGTCGACCTATGATTTGTGTATCTCTTGCTCTCTACCTTTCATCTATGTATGTATGTATGGATGTATGTATGTATATATGTATCTGTGTGTATGTTTGTCTGTATGTATGTATTTGGGCTATCTAGTTCCTTCTAGGAACCTAACAAGGGCGCTAAAGATGACTATCTAACGGATCTGAATAAATACGATAATATCGCTCTAAACTCAGCATCTGCCACTTTTCGAATCAGTCAAAATGGTTTTCAGTTCGGGAGTGGCGTCCACTGTTCGTCTCAGCTGACGTCTGAAAAGTTCTTTGTTAAGCGGCGAAATTTATCCTCTGACGCAAACTATGCTCCATGCAAGCCACGTGAGCTGCCAAAAGTGGTTGACAGATCATTCCAGAGCCGCCGATTACCTTTAGAATACGGGCAATCAGGCTGTCCATCGCTGTTGTTCCTTGTTCTGAAAGCATTCATGCTTATTCCGAATAATTACCCATTCTGAACAACCCTTCTGCAGTCCACTCTTTCTATTAGGCCGCTCAACATGCCTTATCGTTCGGCGCACCGCTTTGCAAGCCGTATCAAACCAGGGAGCGAGAACATTAGTCCCTACTCCCGATGCGCGCTGTTTGTGACGGAAGCATATCGTCGATTATGGAACGGCCACGAAAGATCGAACGTCTCCGTTGTGGTGTGATCAGCTTCAACGGCAATTTTTGAAAGCCGCTGTCGACTATAGGCGCTGATGGGAAAATTCAGAGGCTTCCACCCTCTCGTTATGACATATGTGACCAGCGGATTCGAGCATAAGAACGGTATGTTTAATGTTAGCAGGAACTGGTGCCACGTCTCGACAGACGTCAAAGTTGTGGCTGTTGATGGCTTCGAGCCTTCGACCACGGAAATAACTTCTTCTTGAGACCCGTATTGATTCGGTACTTGGTACGTCAGAGCGTTCTGACTAACGGCCATCACGTGCAGTATACGGTGACCTTTCTGGTTGACTGCCTCGCTGTGAATGTGGTCGCTAGAAGTAAAACGTAACAGCTCGAGCAACTTTGTAATCGTTTCGATCAAGCTGTTTGAGAAATTCAAGTGTGTCCACCTGTCCTCCGCAGGCCAACGTGCCAATCCCATCACGACACGAATGCACGTGGTGTCTCGATATTTCATCAGCATTATTTATCATGATAAATTGTCCAAACATTCGTCGAACGTCGGCACCAAAAGCGTTTAGGCATTTAGACGTTTAGGCATCTGTCGAAGTTACTAACTCTGACTAAAACTGAATAGAAGCTGAATTCACACCAAGATCGCCATATTCAATGTTTACACGTTAAGCTGCCTTCCGAAATTCATCATGTA
Organism: Allolobophora icterica; assembly: GCA_963556255.1. Taxonomy (NCBI): domain Eukaryota; kingdom Metazoa; phylum Annelida; class Clitellata; order Crassiclitellata; family Lumbricidae; genus Allolobophora; species Allolobophora icterica. The sequence goes on from OY744612.1 coordinate 15,655,687, forward strand.
TGCTTCCTTGTCTCTCATCATATTTCCCTGGATATGTCTGTATCTATGCGTCTCTCCGTTTGTCTACCTACTACTTGTCTGCGTTTTCGTCTGTCTCGGAACACGGCCACCGACCCAATCAAGCATCGAAGTCGAACAATTTGATCCCCTAAAAGTCCTCCACCTTCAGAATTGCGTATAAGGGAAGCGATCGGCGACCGACGCGGCCATGGTGCTCATGGAAACCAGGAAAACCTTTCACCAAATGAACCGAGGGAGGAATAAATTGTCTGGCTGATTGATAGATCCGTTCGTTAAAGGCGACGAACCATCAATCTTCCGACACACATCTCGATTTATGTTGGTTAGGC
>OY744612.1:15661036-15686107 GCA_963556255.1 Allolobophora icterica
TTGTGGTTCTCTGTGAAACCTCCATTGCTTCGTCTAGGTTAATTGCGTCTCCTCCTATCTGACTTTATCGTCCGCATCTAAAAAAGTAGGCATAATTGCGTCTCCTCCTATCTAAAAATTATATAACCCATACCGCAGATTGTACCGAGTGTTATACCTTAAGCGCTGCTTGCATTTTCTTGACGTGTACTCCTAACGTACTTAGACTGTTTTCATCTTAAGTATTACGTGTAGACATATATATACTTTCGAAGAAACAATTTCCTTCAATGCTCTATACTTCTATAGTAATGTCAACAGTGCTGTTTTTACTGTCTGCTACTATCGATTAGCTGGAAATAAAGCGTAAACATGACTGCAGAACTTCCTTCTAAGTAAAGCCAACTCTAAGTGTTTTCACACTTTGCACCATTTTCTCTTGTCGTTAAGTGAGCCGCTCTTCATATGGCCATTCGTCGTGAAGAAAGTTCGTGACCAGGCAAAAATGCGTTCCCTCGACGGCGCGGAACTTGCGAAACCGATTAATATTTTTAATTGCGCTTAGTCTCCGAAGCCTGGCGTTTATGCAAAATGTCAGCGTGCAAGATGAGCGTCACCTCCGGGCGGATGCGTTGCTTTCGCAGCAAACGCTGCGTTGTTAATTTACAACGCAATTAGGCAGTTGTCAGTAATCAGCGGATGATTTGTTGAGTTGGCTCCTGATAATGCATAACGGCCTGTGTGACGAATGAGCGAGTGCGATGAGGTAGAGAAAGCAGCAGAGAGGGAGAGACCTGCACAAAGCGTGCCGTAGTAGTTCGACGGCGAAGTGTTAATGCTGCGACCCTCTTTTCCATCATTCATTCCTCAACACTTCCTCCCTCACATCCCGCTGTAGTCAGATGATGGAAGCATTGATCTGCATCCAATTTCATTTCCTTCGTTATACTTAAAAGACAGCATTTGTTGAATATTTTTGTTTGAACGTATGAGATCAAATTTCGTTGTCACTGATAAATAGGCCTACATTTCATCAAATCATGCATCAATTTATATAAGCTCTGTGTGACTTGGCTACTTTAATTTTCTTTACAAGTCTAACTTTTCTTTACTAGTCTAACTTTTTTACTAGTCTTACTTTTCTTTACTAGTCTAACTTTTCTTTACTAGTCTTACTGTTCTTTACTAGTCTAACATTTCTTTACTAGTCTTACTGTTCTTTACTACTCTTACTGTTCTTTACTAGTCTAACTTCACTGGTCTAACTCTTCTTTGCTATGGTAACTTTTCTTTACTAGTCTAACTTTTCTTTACTAGTCATTATTATCTATAATGATACATTTACTCTCGGTACAATCATCATCGCCGTTATAGCTCTGATTTGTGTTTGACTTGTAATTATGATGTTAAAGTACCTAACTCAGTATGAGAATTGTAGAAAAAAGACTGGGGGGGTTAGACCATGATTTATGTGGAGTTGGGGTGTGAAATGAAGACTTAACTATGGGGTTCTAAGAAAGACTAGGGGGGGTTGAACCCCCAACCCCCCCGACAATTCTCACCCTGACCTAACTTGATCTTCCTTTAGCTCACTTCAGCTAAAGTTCGTCAATTATTCATTTTTCCATATCCTAGCTCACCTCGCTGTTGTTTTTGGATCTGCGCGCTGTTTTAGCTATAGGGATTCTGCAATCTGCCTGCCTTTTCTATAAACACTTGAATGCTGTTCCTGCTCCGCCCCCCCCCCCCCCAGGGAGAGCCACTGAGAAGTTATCTTGGAGAGGCGCTATATCAATGCTCTGAATGAATGAACGATTGATTAGTCAGGGCTAGGTATACTTTAATTTGCTTGACGTCACCATGCCTCTCTTCCATTCTTTTGCCTTCCCAGAGCTTAATTTACTTCATCTGACCTTAGCTTCTCATCATGCCATTGGCTCGTTTTAACAATAATGATATTCGTGTATATAGACAATCTCGTAGCGAGTAGCATTGAAAGCCTATGACGGTACAAAGACTAGATCTTATAGAACACGCGTCTTGGCAGTCTGTTAGGCGTCTGTTAGGCGCCTACTCATTTTACTATTGCTCCCTAAGGAGTGAGGGATGCCCCTAGGGAGTAGAAAGCTGAGTCGACCTATGAGGGGCCTGCGAGCAGTGTGATTCTCCTTACAGATTTTATTTTAGTTACAGTTATAGTTAATGGTTTTTCATTTTAGTTATAGTTACAGTTATAGTTAATATTATTTTTTAGTTACAGTTATAGTTATCGTTAACGAAATCATTTTGCTTTCGTTAACGAAAACATTTTCGTTACCGTTATCGTTAATGAAAATCACACTGAATTATGAAGACGCGTTACACAATAATTTGCTTAGAGCTTTGACGAAAGGGTCCATTCAGCTTCATGAATACACAGCGCTCCATATTCACCGAAATCCAAGGCGAACATAGGAATCATTTTGCCTTCGTTAACGGCTGTATTTTCACGTTCTCACGTTAGTTGATATTGCACTTTTTTAATCGTATTAACGAAAATAGCAATGAATTTTCGTTAGTGTTATTTTCGTTATAGTTATAGTTATAGTTAATGATATTTTTTAGTTATAGTTATAGTTATCGTTAACGAAATCATTTTTTGTTCGTTAACGAACATTTTCGTTATCGTTAACGTTAACGAGAATCACACTGCCTGCGAGTATTGAACTCGGGTCATTCTGCGTCCTACCGATCTTCGCAAAGATTGTTGCCATTTGTCTATCCCACCTCAAATATACCTCATATAAATGAGGTAATATCTCTACCTATACTTTACCTCATTTCCTAACATTAGTCCTGAATTTCTCTTCAGCTCAATTCTCCTTCGAGGGCAGTAGTCTGCGCCCCGGCTCGAAGTGCACCTACGACTTCTACAGCAGTCGAAATTCCTTCAAGACGGGGCGGTTCTTCTCGCCCAAGTATCCGCAGCCTTACCCTGCCAACACCGTCTGCCAGTACATCTTCCACGCGATGCGAGACGAACGAGTCAAGATCACCTTCCAGAACATTCAGCTGGAAGTCCTCGAAGGCAGGTGAGATTAGATGAGAGACGAGGATATGTGCACGTGTGCAGTAAAAGTAAAAGGAATATGAAAGTGAACGGGGAAAATGTAAAGGGAGACAGTGCACTGAAAAGGTTGAAACACTTAATTGTGAGAATGAAGGAAATATAGCACTTAAATTCTAGAATGAACACTTAAAGTAGGCTAACACTTAAATTTGAGAATGAAGAGAATGCAACACTTAAATGTGAGAATGAAGGTGTGCAGCAAATAATATCAAGTCAAAGAATATAGAATGTTAGAGTAGGATGCTGTAGTATATTTCTAACACGAAGTGTGACGACATTACAACGACATTACACACTACTTCAAGCTGGCTTCTACTGAGCTGCGTTGAATCTGTCAAAGCGCCCTTGTAACGGCACGGGTCGTGTTACGGCACTGTAGAAATCGTCATATTCATCATCATCATCATCATCATCATCATCATCATCATCATCATCATCATCATCATCATCATCATCACTATCATCATGTAGGAGTAACTAGAGTCAAGAGCAAAGTCAAGCGTACTTTTATTAGTTTAAAATAGGCCCCCTCCTTCGAAGGTAGTAGCGCATGAAGAAAAATGCATATATTGTAGGCGAATGAGGCGAATGTATGTCCGTATGGTAGGTCTATAAGTGCTTGTGCGTATGCATGCATAATTCTGAATGCACAGAATGATGAATTGTTCACGGAGGTACTGTTTAGCTTTTATTTCCTTTTAGCTGTGCCAATAGTCGTGACAGAATTACGGTTCGCGACGGGCACCTTCAGTCGGCAAGAATTATCGCTCAATATTGCAACACACTGAACGGGGAGACGGTTTGGTCTTCTGGTCAGTTCCTGTACATCGAGATGGAGACGGACGGACAGAACCAGCGACAAGGGTTCGCAGCCGTCTTCAGCTTCATCTTCGAAAGCCAGCCTCTGACCGAACCCATAGTACCGCTGAACTACCAACAAAGACTGCGCGATGATCCAGGTAAATCTCTAGCGACAAGGCTGGACTAACCGATCTGGGGGTCCATGCAACTATACATTGGGACTGCATATGAGATGACAGGGTGTCGTAAAGACGTGCCGTAATCAAAGTGCAGGTGGTTGCAGGGTCGACTTCTCAATTTCATGAGATGGCCATGGGCATAATCTCATTTCAAATGAACACTAATGAGTTGTTCCTATGAACGCATACCTGCTATAATGTGCCAGTTTAGGCACTAAGCTTGTAGAAATATTCTGACTCCGTTTGGGGGCTTATTGTGAAAGTAATCGTATATTTTGCATAGGACCTACTGTTAATCCGGCTTCATGCAGAGGGACACCAAAAGCTTTGAAATCTGAAATAATTTCAATATGTTTAGATAGTTTCATCATTTTCCGTTCCTGACGTCGGTCATATAGTGATGATGGGCGGAAATTAATACTTCTATTCTTTTCAGTCATTTGCCAAATCTTTGTTCATGTCTTGTCCAGGTCTTGCTATGTTGCTTCGTTTGGGTTGTCTATCCAGTATAGAATCGATAGAAGACTGTGATTATGCTGGATAGACAATATAATATAATTTATTGTGGCACAATTTAACATGATAAGCGGGGTTATTAAACGTGATGTATTGTATTATTAGCCTGGTTATGTCATGCTGTCGTAAAGTTTGTCCCACCTTTCACCTTGTGCCGTCAGTTCGTGGAACCCTAGCGACCGTCATGACCAGCCTCCTCCATTCCTCCCTGTTCCGTACCGCGTCCCTTAGTTGTGCAAGGCTAAGTTTGTACCAGTCTCTGTTAATGTATTGCTGTTATATTTGCGATTCAGTCTAAAGATCGCTTACTGTCTTGACCACACTTTAAACGATTAATTAGTGTAGAGAATGCAGTTACCTCGTATCTATATTTACCTTAACAACTTACCGATAACTTACCTGATCTTCTTGTGATATATAATCCAGATGATTCACCAGTGGCACAAGTGTCTAGTGCTGAGGAATTGTCGACGACAACCGTCTTTGGCAAAAAGCCAGGCAAGTCATACATATTGAATTGCTGCTTATTTCAATTATGTAGATATTTATTCACTCAGACTATTCGTATTGCTTCCTCTAAATTATGCAGCCAGCAGCTGCCAGCTGTGAGTGTTTGGTAAACAAGCTTAAAATCAATTAATAACTCCAGATGGCCTTCTTAAGTTCGCTGTTTCCTGACTAAATATTTAAACACAGTATTAAACACACTGACTAAATGTTTCAACTTAAGCGTGTCAAAATTATTATGGAATAAACACACTGACTAAATGTTTTCAACTTAAGAGTGTCAAAAGTATTATGGAATAAAACACACCGACTAAATATTTATAATTGGCGTGTCAAAAGTATTATGGCATTAAACACAGCTTTTCATCGTATATTGCTTGGAGCGATTAAGGTATATTAATAATAATGAGGGTGTGTTTACAGGGTCGCGCTGTGAGCATAAGTTCCTTGGGAATCAACGTCGCTCTGGATTCTTTTCGTCTCCGCAGTTTGGAGCTCCTTTCCCCTCTGACCTAATTTGCAAGTACATCTTCCAAGGGGAGGAAAGGGATCGCGTTCAGATTATCTTCGTTAACCTCAGCTTTAGCGAGACGAGTAAAGACGCTATCAGGTAAACACACAGCTTATGGGTCCATGTATGTCTGTATTTTGAATCACTAAACAATTGCAAGGCTTCTTTTGAGACCATCCTAAAGGTGCGAAAATATGACTAACAGATTTTCAAGAGAAGCGATTCAAAGTGGATTTAAATTGTATAATGACCTGTCTTTTTCTGAAAGCACGTGTTTGCCCGCATCAGAACTCGGGAGTGGAGGACTAGCCTCGGGAGTGGAGGACTAGCCTCGGGAGTGGAGGACTAAGAGGTTGTTGACTTCGTCGTTCACACGCCTTCCCTCACCATTCCAAAACCTACTCTTACCTTACTTTGCCCTAGTCATACCTTATTCGATTTCTCACTTTCCTTTACTCCTATTTTACCAGACTTGCCTTCCATGGCCCTAACTTTACCTTACCTTGCACCGTTTTGCCTTACCTCATATTACCTTGTTTTACCTTATCTGACCCGCACTGACCTGACTTGACCTAATTTTCTTATCTTACTTTGCCCTAGTCATACCTTACTCGATTTCTCACCTTCCTTTACTCCTACCCTACCTAACCTTAATCTTACCTTACTTTGCATCACTTTGCCTTGCCTTATCTTACCTTATCTAACCCGCATTGACCTGACCTAGTTTTCGCTTTTCCTTGTGCAGCTGTGATGACGTGGACTCGGTGACAGTGACTGCGTTCGTCGACCAGAAGCCAAGTGACATCGGCGTCTACTGTGATGCCAAACGACCTTCGATGCTCATGAGTTCTGACAACCGACTCGAAGTGACTTTCATCAGCAGAACCTCTGCAGTTAAAGGCTTCAAAGCCCAGTATAACTTTGTCACAGGTATACAAAATATTACCTGTGCAGTGTTTGCTAATGACGTTTCTGCTCTTAACGACGTGTAACATCATAATATAGACTGGCGAGACGCTTTTGTGAGGTACTTAAAAGGCACTATAATTAAAATAAGTGTCTACACACACACACACACACACACACACACACACACACACACACACACACACACACACACACACACACACGCACGCACGCACACGCACACGCACACGCACACGCACACGCACACGCACGCACGCGCACCTACACACACACACACACGCACACACACACACCTACACACACACGCACACACACACAACACACGCGCACAAACACAGACACACACGCACAGACACACAATTAACGTTTCCTCTTTTCCATAAGATATTCTTCAACTATTCGTTTGCTCGTTCTAGTTTTTCTGTTCTTGCTCTTTCCTTTCGTCTCTTTTGTGACGTCTTTTTCTGTTCCTTTTTCATTGCTTACATCATCGTCGTCGTCGTCATCATTATCATCATCAAAATCATCATCATAGTCATCATCAGCATCCGCATCGTTGTCACCATCATCATTGTCATCATCATCGTCATCGTCAGCAGCAGCAGCAGCAGATTTGTCTGCTTCCACCTCCCGTCTATTACCTTCTTCATCTTTCTTCATTCATCCTGCTTCATTGTTACTATATGTCCCCAGATTCTTCTCTCTTACTTCTCCTTCTGCGGTCCCACCTTTTCTCTTCTTCCGGTTTTTCTTCTCTCTCGTCGTTTTTTCCTTTCGCTATGACCTCTTTAAAGATCACTTGCTCTTTACTTACTTATCTTGTTATTCAATTTCTTCTGCTTGCAGATTTTGGCATCAAAGCAGGAGAACCCATGCCAGATATTCGTAAGAGTTTAAATCATCTTTATTACATTGGTCTATGCTTGAAAACATTCGCGAATGCATGCACGCATGTATGTATTTATGTACATATACATGTATGTTTGCATGTATGTATGCATGAAAGACTTTTATAATGACATTTATTGTGATAGTATTGAACCTTAGGTGCTTAGGTGGCCCTACATATAGCGGGATTTTTTTTTATTACTTCTGGGTCTCCTTTTGTTGCAAATGCTGATACTGCTATGTTATACTGCTTTGTTATCAAACTGCTTCAATAAAGGATTTGATTGATTGATTGATTGATTGATTGATTGATTGATTGATTGATCGATCGATCGATCGATCGATCGATCGATCGATCGATCGATCGATTGATTGATTGATTGATTGATTGATTGATTGATTGATTGATTGATTGATTGATTGATGTATGTATGTAGGCCTACCTTTGCATGTATGTTTCATTCCACTGTTTTAAGTATTTTTTAAGACTCATTATTGCTGACATTTATTGCGCTGTCGACTGAGGACGTGTAGCCCTCCTCGTCCTCATTAACGTCTTCAACATTGTTGAGCACAGCTTTGCTTGAGAGCGCCTTGAAAAGTCGTTCGGTGTCGTTGGCCATTGCTCTCTGGACGTATTCGGATTGTGATTTTTTGTTCCATGGAGTCTAACTGATGCTTGGTACGGTATCGCTTGTTCCCTCCACAGGGTTGCAGCTTAGGGCCCCCTACGTTACTTGTATTTGTTACACTGCGGTCTAACTGGTGCTTTGTACGGTATCGCTTGTTCCATCCACATGGTTGCAGTTTAGGGCCCCCTACGTTACTTACATTTGTTACACTGGTGAATTAAAGTTAAGTCGTTCTTTTTGGAATTGATATTATCAGAGCAGGTTATTCACCTACCTAATCTATACTGCAACCTGGTCTTAAAGAATTATGCTCATGTCCTTTCTTACTTGGAGGTTGTGGTTCATCAGTATTGTTATTAAACTCAGACAGATGTCCAGGTGTACAGGCTTTACTCTCTAGTGCAGTAAGAGATCCTCTAGTGCAGACAATTTCCTTTAGACATCGCGTCGAGGCACTGAGGCAGTGCCGTAGGGAGAGTGTTCCCGATTTGCATGGAACAGGGCGCAACTCAAGATGGGAGCGCAGAATTTGAGACGAAGTGATTTCATTTTTACAATAATTACTTTATCTTGCAATGTAATATCCGTTTAAAATGAAACAAATGTAATAAAATCAAGTAACAACAAATAAAAGTGTATATATAATATTAATGGATAGATAACTGAAGTGCAGGCTTATTTTACAAAAATTGTCATTTAAACATAGCCTATTTATAGTAAATATTATACTCGATATAACAAATTTGGTCATTATTTTGTTAAGGCTTGGCACAGCAGCACAATTATAGCTTGCTACGTTCCTGCGTAGGGGTGTAGTCAAACCGCTTGATACATGTAGATGGGGCAGATTTGTCTGACTTGCGTGGTCTTCAGCATTGTCTGACGTGTATAATTTTCCCTGCTACTGTTCGTGATCTATATGTCACCTTGGGCCAGAAGTTGATATTCTCAGAGCAGGTTATTCACCTACCTAATCTATACTGCAATCTGGTCTAAAAGTAATCAACAACACAAAAGCCCCAAATCGGACACGTATTTGATGAAGTCACGATCAGAAGAAGCCAATGTGTTAAGGCTGCAGTTATAAACGGTCATTAGAAACGGTTGTTCCAGAATTATATTGTATGTAGAAACGGTCATTAGAAACGGTTGTTCTAGCATTTTTTTGTATTCTGTCCAGCGTGTAGTTTTGTCTTCCGAAGTGAGAACACATCAAACGGAACCTTCACGTCGCCCAACTTTCCCGGCTACTACCCGCGAAACACGGAATGTCACTATCTGTTCTACGGAAGAGATAACGAAAAGATCTACATCACTTTTCCATACTTCGACGTCGATGGAATTTTTCCCGGGTAGCATATTCTAACTAGCCTAACGTTACCTAACCTAACATTACCTAACCTAACCTTGTATTAGCCTACCTAAAACATTACCTAACCTAAACTAATGTTCACCTACCTAACCTAACATTACCTAACCTAACCTTGTATTAGCCTACCTAAAACATTACCTAACCTACCTAATGGTCACCTACCTAACCTAACATTACCTAACCTAACCTTGCATTAACCTACCTAACCTAACATTACCTAACCTAACCTATTGTTCACCTACCTAACCTAATATTACCTAACCTAGCCCAACATTAACCTATATAAGCTAACATTACCTTACCTAACCTAACATTAGCCCACCTAACCTAACATTACCTAACCTAACCTAACAATCACCTACCTAACCTAACATTACCTAACTTAGCCTAACATTAACCTACCTAACCTAACATAATCTAAACTAACCTAACATTAACCTTCTTAACGTAACATTACCTAACATTAACCGACCTAATCTAACATTAAATAACCTAATCTAGCGTTAATCTACCTAACCTAACATTACATAACCCAGCCTAGCATTACCTAAACTTTCCTAACATTGCGTAACATAACCTAACATTGCCTAGCCTAACTTAACATGACCTTACCTAGCCTGACTTCGCCTAATCTCTTCTGTTCGATTCGAATCTATTATATTCTATTAATATTTTCAAATATTTTCTAATCTAATATTAATTGATCCAAGCTCATTTCATCTCATTTTATCTAAAATGATCTAAATTATGTGATTATATACTATGTGATTAATATAAGCAGATCTAATCTGAAATTTTTTAATACTTGATCAAACTGAATAAAAATTTGCCCTGATTGAAAGTTTTATTCTGGTCTAATCTGGTTAAAACGGGTTTAGGTTGTTCTTGCCGTTGAACCTTCTTATAATACAATCCACTCCAGAATTTAAATCAAACTAATCTATTAAAAATGCTCTCATCTTATCTTGTCTTACGTTACCTTGCCTTAATTTACTTCATCTCATCATACCTCACCTTATGCTTTCTTTTCCCAGGTGTAATGAGGACGGCCAGAGCGACTACGTCGAGCTTTCCAATTTCAACGTTGACCTAGTTGATCGTAAGATGAGTCGCCTGTGCGGAACGAAGGAAGAGGGGAACCGACGAAGAACGGTCAGTTCCGACGGGAACTTCTTCCGGGTCACCTTCATGTCCAACGACGTCTTCGACGCCACAGGATTCGAAGCTTTCTACCAGTTCCGCAAGGTCGAAGGTCAGGGTCCTTCTGCTTATTTCCTGGAATAGGTTGCCTAGCACAATACGACATCAACTCTTTGGTCTTTCTTTGTGCACTTGAAACCATTGTATTCGATCCTGTTTTTCCATGGTTAGGTAGGCAGCACCTCTAATAAGTCTCTCTTGAAGAGGTGCTATATAAATTTGCGACTACAAATACAATGACAAGGACGTCACTTCCGGTCGTGTCATACCACACGAACGTTCCAAGTTGTAGAGGATGGTGATTGCGATGATGACGCCGATGGTAATGATGACGACATTGAAGATGATTACGCTGAAAATGATCACGATGACGACATCGAAAATGATGATGATGATGATGATGATGATGATAACGACAACTGTGATGATGGTGGTGGTGATGACGAATATGGCGATGATGATGTGATGGTTATGGTGATGTTGCTGCTGATAACGATGTTGATGATATGAGGATATGATGTTGTTGTAGTTGATGATGATGATGATGATGATGATGATGATGATGATGATGATGATGATGATGATGATGATGACGGTGACGGTGACGGTGACGGTGACGGTGATGGTGATGATGATGGTGATGATGATGACGATGACGATGACGGTGACGGTGACGGTGACGGTGACGGTGATGATGATGGTGATGATGATGATGATGATGATGATGATGATGATGATGATGATGATGATGATGATGATGATGATGATGATGATGAATAACGACGAGGAGCAGAAGGAAGAAGAGAAAGCCTGTCAGGGTGATTGAATGCAGTTTCTAAGCCATCACACTCGTCTTACTTCTTCTCTTGATACCAGGTGTTCAAGATCGACATATTCGAATTAACAACACACCGTCACCGTGCTCCGTAATTCATCTTTCCTCTCGGTACCACCTGGTGAAAAACATCATCTTCATTTCAGTCTTAGCCGGACTTACGGTATACAACCAGTAATGGTGTTCATCTCTGCTGTTTCAATCAGCAAGTGGGACAAGTCTGCGTGGAAGACAAGCCACCACCTTGACCGGGTTCTTGAACGAATTGGAGCAATAGTCGATCATCTCTTATTCGAGGTCCTCAGTGCTGCCGCTTAATAATGACGACAATTTCTACCGCGCCGTAACACAGCAGGCGCCTACGTGATGTACATCTGGTCGGCGAAAACTACAAGGCAGAACAAGGATACAGTCGCTAACTCTATCCAAAGATTGGCCGAAGGGCACGTCACGAGATCTGTGATGATATAAAATGTTCACTTTGACTGCGCAAAATGATGACGTCACAATGTTCGTGCTGACTTAAACGGTTCACTTTCTGACATCACAGACAGGGTTTTCAACGTCACGATGTTTGACGCGAGCGATAAAGTTAGGCTTAATATTATTATTAGCCAGACTGATAAACTATACAGTAACTTCATATCGAGATTTAGGTTTCAAATGGTCGAATGATGTACAATCATGCCTCGATGAAATAATATTCATAATAACTGGGCGATTCAAAACAAAAGACATACTAGTATGTCTGCACTAACAAGAGTGAGAAACCTGAAACAACACTGTAGGCGTGCATAGTATTTTCCATACGAAGGTTAGAGCTTCGAGAATAGGCCAAAGATGCGAAAACTTCAGGTATGTCGAAAATTTAGGCGGAGTTATTGAATACGGACGATATCAATAGGCTTGTTACGTGGAAATTACACGCAAACGTTCGTGCGGTAACCACACCGACAAAAGAAACTTCAAGGACAGATTATTTCCAAACATAGACTAACTGAGGACATCGAAAATTCTAGGAAAAAGACACGAGCGAATACGGCAAATGCGTGCAAAGGTTGTGACAATTACAGTGCTTCTCATCAGACTTTAGGTTACGTAGGCTTGTATCTCGGCTGGTGGCAATTCGCCTAAAACAAGCTTCATAGGCAAGCATGAAGCCATAGAGTTTTCATGGCGTCATAACCTGCGTGGTATCAGGACATCTTGAATCGTTGCATAACTTCAACGCAATATTATTATTATTATTATTATTATTATTATTATTATTATTATTATTATTATTATTATTATTATTATTATTATTATTATTATTATTATTATTATTATTATTATTATTATTATTATAATGAGCAGTCGGCAAGTTTTAAGCGCGGGGTTGCTTTGGAAATTTCTATGACGTCACACTTATGAGTCATCGGGTTATTTAATTCTTTGCGCAGGCGTTGATCACGCACTAGCGGTTACTTGGTGCAACTGGTTGACACGCAGTGATCAAGTGCCTCCTGGGCTTGCCGAATGAGTCTTGAGGTCGCTCTTCGAATGCCTTTGGGGTGGTATGACATCGGTGGACACACTATTTATCACGTGGGCTCTCGCGCAGGAAACGACGACACTCTGACGTTGTGAAGAGTCACGGACCGGGTTAGAGCTGTCTGATCTGGTATGCTGTCTTGGCGGGAAGACCTATAAAAGGCGCTCCCAAATGCATCATTAAGAGATAAGATTTTGATGATAGTTTTGATCTACAGTTACTGTTGTTGATAGATTCGTGCGTTTAGAGAATTTTACGTTGAACTGTGAAGTACAGTTGCCAATGAACTGTTTGCGAATTAATTACAGGTAACAAAATCAAGGACTGTTTGTGTTTGTCTTATCTCAAATTAACCCTACTCTACAAATCGGCCGAGTCGACGGTTTGAGGCCTGGTCAGTCTGGCTGAAAAATTTGAAAGTCGCCGAAACACAAGTTAATAATAATAATAGTAATAATAATAATAATAATAATAATAATAATAATAATAATAATAATCTTTTCTTTAATTAAGCGCCTGTAAACGCACTGCGCTGTACAGTAGACTGACCAGACGTTCCGGTTTTCCCGGGACAGTCCCGATTTTCTGCTAGCTGTCCCGGCTGCCGGGAAAGGTAGGCCAAACCCTAAAAATGTCCCGGTTTTTAAGAACTGACCTGACTTGTCAACGTCTTCTTGATTTTACTACTGGCATCTGGCGAATAAATTCATTTTTAACTTCACTTTTATTTATTTATTCCATTCCGGAACCTTTTTTTCTAGAACAAGAGCACTAATTATAATTATTGAGAAAACACAAATTGATTTTGTGATTGAAGTGTCCCGGTTTTTAGTTTCCAATATCTGGCCAGTCTACTGTACAGTGTACATACATATAGTAGAAACGGCAGCCGCGCATGGCGCCTTACATACATGTATTAAGTAGAAGCACAATTAAAGCTACCGTAACGTTATAAAATTACAACGCAATGCAGGAATTTAAACCTATAGGCTTGTTAAAGGCTGTAATAATTGTTAAATGTTGCTTGGTAGTTGCTAGTTAACGACGCCGTTTCCCTCCTCCTTATCCAGGTCTGGGACTGGCATTGCCCACAAACGACAGTTGCAGATTTTAATCGCTAAGGTTGCGGATTTATAACTAATAATAATATGTGTGTCTTTCCGTAACGTATAAAGTATAAATTAGTCATTTATGTCAGTGCCGACATAAGACATGGGCACAGTGGGCAGTCACCAGGGGCCCCAAGATTCTAGGGGCTTCCAAATGAAAAAGACCACACAAGAATACGCGCTGCAGAAATTAAACTTCTTAGCTACGAGTGCAAGGCTTAATATGTTATATTGTTCAAAGTTTGAGTCTTGCTTTGATAAAGGCTTAGATTGCAGGCAGCTCTTTGCCTACTCTCCTATAGGCCTATCATCCAACGTATCCCTTGATTGTGTAACTGTTTTGGCTGGCACTAACATCGGCGTATTCAATCACAAGATTGAAAGGATAGGCTGTTTTGAGGTCTGGGTGCAGATGTTCTCTGAGTGGCGCTACACACTACACAGGCCTAACTGTTACAATGCCCATGACGCTTAATCCCCTAGCCGACAGCCTGATGCGAAAAACATTTACCGGTATTGTTAGGATGTTGTATACTTTTAGCTGTGTATTAGATTACGAACACCAAAGTGCGATTACAAATTGGTTAAAACAGAGTATACTTACTGATTTACTTACAGGACCACGAGCTTGAAAACTATTGGCATAGAAAATAGAAGCTTATGGCGAAGATTTCACGGATATCTTTAGTTGTAGTGTACTTAATAAGAGGTCGTTGGTTGTAGTCACATAATAGGCCGTACATGACGTCATGAAGAAAATTCTTCAAATAACGCATTTCTCTTACTTATGACGTCAGTGTTAACAATTGTTGCACTTTCAGGATTCGCATCGTTTTAATTTGTTAAATGGCGTGAATAGACGTATAACATCTAGCTTCCGGTATTAACATCAGTTGATACTATACGCAAAGTTTAGTGTGGATTTATTCGTTCAATTTGTTTAGCGATGAACATCCTGTGCCGAGGATCTCTAGCCTGGCTTATAGTCATCAGTTTTATCACGCTGACGGGTCTAGCAAACTCTCGTAGTAGGCTAAATGAATAATGTGTCATACAGTCATAGGCGTAGACTCTGGGTGGGCAGCCGGGGCACGTGCCCCCAATAATTAAGATGGACTGTACACCCAATGCAACAAGTGTAGAATGGATAGGGCCTAACCAAATGCCCCCAATATTTTGGACAAGTTTACGCCAATTGTCGTACTAACGACCTAGTTAAGCTTACACTTTAGACTTAAAGATTAAAAAACTTAAGAATAAAAAGCGTCGAAGAATAATGGCATATGGCCTATATATGTGTCATCTGGTACAAGTTTCCGATACAAACATACGTAATATTATTATATGCATATTATGTGTGCATTGCTATTTGTATATAATTATTGTATGTATAGGAAAGTAGGCCTAATCTATCGATTCTATTCATCGATAATTTTCAACTCGTTTTGCGCATGTATAAGTTAAAAACAACGACAGATCTGCATGAATAACACAAGAGTTTGATAATGTTGACTGGTTGAATTAATGACTGGTTGATCGACTGATTGAATTAATGAATTAATTGATTGATTGACTGACTGATTGATTGATCTATCGGTTCGATCGATCGATTGTTGACTGACGATGATGATGACAAGGAGAGAATGGTTCAGTAAGGCGAAGCTGATGAGAGGGAGGATGATGAGAAGGCATCTTCGCAAGATTTTTCTTAGCCCGAGAGAGAGAAGCAACCGCACTATAGGACAGAGAAGGGCATTGAACGATCATTCGATATCCTTACTTTGTCTTAGTGCGGCTGCATGCTTCTCCCTTCTTTTTCTCTCTGTCTACGTATCTCCAACGGCACTTTTTCCAGCCCAAGGCACCGCATCTTTCATTATTTCGTATCCATTTCTCTGCCCGAATGCACGTCCCTCTCGGCCTTCTGTGCGTGTAGGCATACTCCCTTCCCCGACCTGGTCATCTCGTCGCCTGCAGTCTGAATGTTGCCCTTTGTCAGCTACAAAAAACCTAATATGCTATGTTCCAATGCATGTCATAAGTCATGTGAGTCTTGTAGAAGTCATTTACGGCCTATTTTGTTATTCTAATTCTTATATATTACTTGGTCCCCTATAAATTGTTCACATAGTCACATATTCTTGATATATCATATTTTTATATATAGGTTAGTATCATAGTGTCCCTCGGTTCTATTACAGTATATGTAGGCCCAGGGGCGCCCGCAGGCGGACGCACTGGACGCCAGTGCGTCCACCCACCAAATCAAATCCACACAAGGAATAGGCATAGCATGGATATTTTTGGTAAACGACAATACGGCATGTTAAAGATTTGGATGTTATCCAAATTGAATTTTTTCTAATGAGTCACTCTGAGTCATTTTCAGTTCACAGAAAAGAGTACAGTTTTCTTCGTATCATGGGAAATGTATAGGCCTACATTCTTTTGAGACAGGCATACTTCCTAATGTTATTGTTCTCATCGACATTTTACAACAACGGTTAGCGTCATCCTCCTCCTTTATCTAGGCTTCGGACTGGCACCATTCGGAAAAGGTTTGGCCCAGCCCCACAGAATTGATGGATTCCAAAGGGGGCCCGTAGAGTAATGGATAACACACTGGCGTGAAGAGCAGTAGGTACCAAGATCGAATCCCGTTGACCCCGTAAGGTTTATTCAGCCTTCCACTCGCTAGGTGGCGTCGGTGGTTAAATGAATAGTAGGCCGTGATTGGCGCCCTGTTGGCTGCCGTATAAACAGTTATATTCGACTCTGAGAGTAGTTAACGTACTATGATTTCTGGCACATCAAATAACGTCCGACTATGATTTCTAGCACATCCCATGACGTCCGACTATGATTTCTAGCACATCCCATGACGTCCGACTATGATTTCTAGCACACCCCAGAACGTCCGACTATGATTCCTGGCACATCTCCTGTAGATAGACTATGACTTCTGGCACATCGATTTAGTGTATACAATAGAAGACGACCCTTACAAAGGTGAACGGCCATTCAGCCACGCACCAATGCACACACCATACAGTCCTTTCATTGTGAACAATTAAATAGCCTCAGGCATATATCTCGGAAAGAATGGCATACATTTCCTTTAATGTATATAGGACCATGAGCATGCAGTTTTACCTGGAGATTACACCTGCCATATGCCACCACCTTGAGTTCAAATGAACTCTCCATGCACAACACACACACACACACACACACACACACACACACACACACACACACACACACACACACACACACACACACACACACACACACACACACACACACACACACACACACACACACACACACACACACACACACACACACACACACACACACACACACACCTATACACACACACACATTTACACACGCGCATGGTTTTCTATATTGCAAAGACCTGCTGAGTGGACGTGGGACGAAATTTCTACAGTAAAATTATGATTTAGGTTGCTAAAATGGAAGATATAATGATTTGCATGGTGAAATGTCAGATGGCTTTGGACGCTCTGATGCTAAAACTACAACTTTCACACTCCTAAGGAGTATGAAACATTGACTTGTATGATTAAGTTACAACAATTATTGTGAAACACCGATTCTTTTGAAGTTTTCTCTATCAACCTTCTGAAGTGTATATTCATAAGATGTTTGAAATACTGAACTATGCAGTAGAATTACAAATCTTATGATGAAACATTGCATAGTTTGAACCCTTGTACACTAATTTCTAAATTTTTCGATTCCTAAGTTGTACGAAATACTGACATGCATTGTAAAATTTCAACAAGTAAGTTGAAAAATAAGCCAGCGCGGAAGACTTGTACACTAATTTGATTTGCATGGGACGATGAATTGCATGATTCAACTGCAACGCTTAGGATGAAACGTCGCACAGTTTTACATCTGACACACTAAATTCCGAATTCTCGACTCTGAACATGTATGAAATACCAACCTGTGCAGTAAAAATTTAAACATTTAGATTACTGAGACGTGCAACATGAAGATTTGAACGATAAACTTAAGACATTTACAGTTTCAAAGACATAATGAATGAGAGTTTTAGTAGGACGCATACGAATTTTAGTTTGTAAGACTGTTGAGAGAGATAGAGAGAGCGAGGAAGAGCGCGAGAGAGAGAGAGAGGAAGAGGGAGAGAGAAGAGATTTTATGGTAAAAAATCTTACTTTCTATGATAGTTTGTTCACTAAAATGTCAAATTTTAAGGTTGGCAGACACATGCAACGATAGCTTGAATGCTAAACATACAATTGATACAGTGCAAAGATTGTGAGTGCAGTGGTTTTTACAACAGTTGACAACTTAAAGACTGTAAGGTTGTTGAAACGAAGATTTTTTAGTTTGAGAAGTTCATTAACATGATAAAATTTTCTTTCGATAGATGTGTGAGACGAATGTTAGCTTATGAATTTTAGTTTGTAAGACTGTTGAGAGCGTGTGTGAGAGAGAGGAAGAGCACGAGAGATAGAGGAAGAGGGAGAGAGCGAGAGAGCGAGAGAGAGAGAGAAGTGGTTTTAGAAGAGGGAGAGAAGAAGGGCGAGAGAGAGAGAAAGAGAGAGAGGAAGAGCGCGAGAGCGAGAGAGGAAGAGGGAGAGAGAGAGAGCGAGAGCGAGAGGTTTTACAAGAGGGAGGAAGAGCGCGAGAGAGAGGAAGAGAGAGAGAGCGAGAGCGAGAGGTTTTACAAGAGGGAGAGAAGAAGGGCGAGAGAGAGAGGAAGAGCGCGAGAGAGAGGAAGAGAGAGCGAGAGCGAGAGGTTTTACAAGAGGTAGAGAAGAAGGGCGAGATAGAGAGAGAGATGAAGAGCGCGAGAGAGAGGAAGTGGGAGAGAGAGAGAGAGGAAGAGCGCGAGAGAGAGGAAGAGAGAGAGCGAGAGGTTTTACAAGAGGGAGAGAAGAAGGGCGAGATAGAGAGAGAGAGAGAGAGAGAGAGAGAGAGAGAGAGAGAGAGAGAGAGAGAGAGAGAGAGAGAGAGAGAGAGAGAGAGAGAGAGAGAGAGAGAGAGGAAGAGCGCGAGAGAGAGGAAGTGGGAGAGAGAGAGAAGAGGGAGAGAAGAAGGGCGAGAGAGAGCGCTAGAGAGCGAGAGAGATGAAGAGGTAGAGAGAGAGGAAGAGTGAGAGAGAGAGAGAGAGAGAGGAAGAGCGCGAGAGAAGAGAGTTTAGGTGAAAGGCATAATTTCCATGATAGTTTGTTCACTAAAACGTCAAATTGTAAGTTCGACAGACACATGCGACGATAGTTTGAATGCTAAACTTACAATTTATACTTTGCAAAGACTGTGATTGCGATGGGTTTTACAGTGGGGTTTACCACAGTGGACACCTTTAAGACTGTAAGGTGGGTGAACCGAAGGTTTTTTAGTTTGAGAAGCTCCTTAACATGGTAAAATTTTCTTTCGTTAGACGAATGTTCTCAGCATAAAGTTGTTGCACGGTCTGATGAGGTAGTTAGAGTGGAGGTTCATATTGTAAAAATTACACATTTTAGACTGGATAGGTGCTGCTAAGAGTAAGTCTTTCCACACTGTACAGTCAAATGTGCTAATTTCCACACCAACATACCAAACCTTTAGTCTGCGAAGACGCAGGACTTGTGAGCATACAGGCTAAATGACAAGTTTTTGCTACAAAGATACCGGTGTTGAAGGTTTGCTAACGTCTTGCACGTTTGCATATTCAGTTGGATTGAGAGTTTAGTTATAAAACTTAGAACTTGCAAGTTGCATGAAGGATTTCTACAGTAAAATGTCGACTTTTATCATGTGAAGCCGCAAGATGTAGAGCTAAACTGAGCCCGTTTATGTTACAAAGACCTTGCAAAGTGTCATCTCTTACGAGGTAAAGTCTGCTGAGAAGAGAGCAAACACACAATTTTTGGAATGCAGAGACGCCTAAGAGTGAAACTTAGGTCTTTTAGGAGAGCTGTCGTGAAGGTTTGCAGAGTAAAATGTGAGCTTTTGAGTTGCACGAGCGCTTGCCAGGCCGGTTTCTATACTAAAATTTACAACTTTCTTCGTTTCAATGAAAGATTTGCACGATGATTTGTGTGTTTTAGCTGATCAACATATATAGAAAGGTGAAATATTAACATGGAAAGGTTTAGGTATCGAGACATATGGCAGGAACGGCTGCATTGCCCAACATTTTACATACACATGTCCAGTTAGCGAACTCTTGCACAAATTTTGAGCTAAAATATCAAAACTTATGAAAAAGAATGTGCAATTCTATGCGACGGCCTGATGTTTTAAAGGTTTGAACGCTTGAAAGTAAAGGTAATTGGCAAGCTGAGCTCGCATTCGCACGGTTTTGGCTATGTCGTGGAATAAGCGGATTTGTGGAAACTTTAAGTTTTTGGGTGAAATGTAGTTGAAATTGTACATCTTTGGATGATGGAACTGAAACATATGAGAGTTCTAACGGATAAAGTATGAGATGTGCGATTGCAAACTTGTATGAACAGAGTGATTTCCTTTGCAATGCATGTTGCATTTTCAGAGGTTGACATATTATTCCTAGAGGTGATTTGTAGGAACACTTGCAAAACATTTAACATGTCTTGGGCAGTTTGGATGATAGTTCTAGCAAAGCGTTGGACCTGCAATTTGATAGAAAACGAGAGGTTTCGCCTGAGAGGAGAGATCTTCTATAGACCTGCAAATTTGCATATTTTCGTTCTCAGGAGTTTTTCAATTCCATGCAAAATAACTAAATACTCAAAGACACGAGATGTAGGTTAAAATTTGATTTATTTCAATAATACAGCTTCACAACTTCTATGCCGAGTCACCAAATTTTCTTTGACAGGCTCTTGCAGCATATGAAAATCTATGCTCCATGTACAGACTTGACAGATTTGTTGAACATAATAGTATGCTAAATTAGTCTCATCAGTATAGTTCCGCACATGCTCAATTTATTTCAAAGTTTAAAAATTTAACTTTGAGAAATTGAAGTTTGAAAAAATTTAAGTTTAAAAAAAAAAATTTAAGTTTGAAAAAATTTAAGTTTAAAAAAAAAAATTTAAGTTTGAAAAAATTTAAGTTTGAAACATTTCAGTTTGAAAAATTTCAAAGTTTAAAAATTTCAGTTTGAAACATTTCAGTTTCAAAAGTTTTCAGTTTGAAAAATTTGAGGTTGAAAAATTTTCAGTTTTACAAAAACTTAAGTTTGAACAATTTCAAAGTTTAAAAATGTGAGTTTGAAAAATTTGAGGTTGAAACATTTCAATTTCAAAAGTTTTCAGTTTGAAAAATTTATCTTTGAAAAATTTTCAGCTTGAAAAATTTCAAAGTTTAAAAATGTGAGTTTGAAAAATTTGAGGTTGAAACATTTCAGTTTCGAAAGTTTTCAGTTTGAAAAATTTATGTTTGAAAAATTTTCAGTCTGAAAAGTTTTGAGTTTGAAAACTTTATGTTTGAAAAAAATTCAGTTTCAACAATTTCAGTTTGAAAAATTTCAGTTTGAAACATTTCAGTTTGAAACATTTCAGATTAAAAAATTTTAAAGTTTCAAAATTTTATTTTATAAAATTACATTGGAATTCAGAAATTTTATAAAAAAAATTTTACTTTAAATTTTGAAACTTTAAAATTTTTGAATCTGAAATGTTTCAAACTGAAATTTTTCAAACTGAAAATTTTCAAACTGAAATTTTTGAAACTGAAATTTTTTCAAACATAAAGTTTTCAAACTGAAAACTTTTCAAACTGAAAATTTTTCAAACATAAATTTTTCAAACTGAAAACTTTCGAAACTGAAATGTTTCAACCTCAAATTTTTCAAACTCACATTTTTAAACTTTGAAATTTTTCAAGCTGAAAATTTTTCAAACATAAATTTTTCAAACTGAAAACTTTTGAAATTGAAATGTTTCAACCTCAAATTTTTCAAACTCACATTTTTAAACTTTGAAATTGTTCAAACTTAAGTTTTTGTAAAACTGAAAATTTTTCAAACTGAAAACTTTTGAAATTGAAATGTTTCAACCTCAAATTTTTCAAACTCACATTTTTAAACTTTGAAATTGTTCAAACTTAAGTTTTTGTAAAACTGAAAATTTTTCAACCTCAAATTTTTCAAACTGAAAACTTTTGAAACTGAAATGTTTCAAACTGAAATTTTTAAACTTTGAAATTTTTCAAACTGAAATGTTTCAAACTTAAATTTTTTTCAAACTTAAATTTTTTTTTTTTAAACTTAAATTTTTTCAAACTTAAATTTTTTTTTTTAAACTTAAATTTTTTCAAACTTAAATTTCTCAAAGTTAAATTTTTAAAACTTTGAAATAAATTGAGCATGTGCGGAACTATACTGATGAGACTAATTTAGCATACTATTATGTTCAACAAATCTGTCAAGTCTGTACATGGAGCATAGATTTTCATATGCTGCAAGAGCCTGTCAAAGAAAATTTGGTGACTCGGCATAGAAGTTGTGAAGCTGTATTATTGAAATAAATCAAATTTTAACCTACATCTCGTGTCTTTGAGTATTTAGTTATTTTGCATGGAATTGAAAAACTCCTGAGAACGAAAATATGCAAATTTGCAGGTCTATAGAAGATCTCTCCTCTCAGGCGAAACCTCTCGTTTTCTATCAAATTGCAGGTCCAACGCTTTGCTAGAACTATCATCCAAACTGCCCAAGACATGTTAAATGTTTTGCAAGTGTTCCTACAAATCACCTCTAGGAATAATATGTCAACCTCTGAAAATGCAACATGCATTGCAAAGGAAATCACTCTGTTCATACAAGTTTGCAATCGCACATCTCATACTTTATCCGTTAGAACTCTCATATGTTTCAGTTCCATCATCCAAAGATGTACAATTTCAACTACATTTCACCCAAAAACTTAAAGTTTCCACAAATCCGCTTATTCCACGACATAGCCAAAACCGTGCGAATGCGAGCTCAGCTTGCCAATTACCTTTACTTTCAAGCGTTCAAACCTTTAAAACATCAGGCCGTCGCATAGAATTGCACATTCTTTTTCATAAGTTTTGATATTTTAGCTCAAAATTTGTGCAAGAGTTCGCTAACTGGACATGTGTATGTAAAATGTTGGGCAATGCAGCCGTTCCTGCCATATGTCTCGATACCTAAACCTTTCCATGTTAATATTTCACCTTTCTATATATGTTGATCAGCTAAAACACACAAATCATCGTGCAAATCTTTCATTGAAACGAAGAAAGTTGTAAATTTTAGTATAGAAACCGGCCTGGCAAGCGCTCGTGCAACTCAAAAGCTCACATTTTACTCTGCAAACCTTCACGACAGCTCTCCTAAAAGACCTAAGTTTCACTCTTAGGCGTCTCTGCATTCCAAAAATTGTGTGTTTGCTCTCTTCTCAGCAGACTTTACCTCGTAAGAGATGACACTTTGCAAGGTCTTTGTAACATAAACGGGCTCAGTTTAGCTCTACATCTTGCGGCTTCACATGATAAAAGTCGACATTTTACTGTAGAAATCCTTCATGCAACTTGCAAGTTCTAAGTTTTATAACTAAACTCTCAATCCAACTGAATATGCAAACGTGCAAGACGTTAGCAAACCTTCAACACCGGTATCTTTGTAGCAAAAACTTGTCATTTAGCCTGTATGCTCACAAGTCCTGCGTCTTCGCAGACTAAAGGTTTGGTATGTTGGTGTGGAAATTAGCACATTTGACTGTACAGTGTGGAAAGACTTACTCTTAGCAGCACCTATCCAGTCTAAAATGTGTAATTTTTACAATATGAACCTCCACTCTAACTACCTCATCAGACCGTGCAACAACTTTATGCTGAGAACATTCGTCTAACGAAAGAAAATTTTACCATGTTAAGGAGCTTCTCAAACTAAAAAACCTTCGGTTCACCCACCTTACAGTCTTAAAGGTGTCCACTGTGGTAAACCCCACTGTAAAACCCATCGCAATCACAGTCTTTGCAAAGTATAAATTGTAAGTTTAGCATTCAAACTATCGTCGCATGTGTCTGTCGAACTTACAATTTGACGTTTTAGTGAACAAACTATCATGGAAATTATGCCTTTCACCTAAACTCTCTTCTCTCGCGCTCTTCCTCTCTCTCTCTCTCTCTCTCTCACTCTTCCTCTCTCTCTACCTCTTCATCTCTCTCGCTCTCTAGCGCTCTCTCTCGCCCTTCTTCTCTCCTCTTCTCTCTCTCTCCCACTTCCTCTCTCTCGCGCTCTTCCTCTCTCTCTCTCTCTCTCTCTCTCTCTCTCTCTCTCTCTCTCTCTCTCTCATCTCTCTCTCTCTCTCTCTCTCTCTCTCTCTCTCTATCTCGCCCTTCTTCTCTCCCCTCTTGTAAAACCTCTCGCTCGTCTCTCTTCCTCTCTCTCGCGCTCTTCCTCTCTCTCTTTCTCCCACTTCTCTCTCTCTCGCGCTCTTCATCTCTCTCTCTATCTCGCCCTTCTTCTCTACCTCTTGTAAAAACCTCTCGCTCTCGCTCTCTCTCTTCCTCTCTCTCTCGCGCTCTTCCTCTCTCTCTCGCCCTTCTTCTCTCCCTCTTGTAAAACCTCTCGCTCTCGCTCTCTCTCTCTTCCTCTCTCTCGCGCTCTTCCTCCCTCTTGTAAAACCTCTCGCTCTCGCTCCCTCTCTCTCCCTCTTCCTCTCTCGCTCTCGCGCTCTTCCTCTCTCTCTCTTTCTCTCTCTCTCGCCCTTTCTTCTCTCCCTCTGTCTAAAACCACTTCTCTCTCTCTCTCGCTCTCTCGCTCTCTCCCTCTTCCTCTATCTCTCGTGCTCTTCCTCTCTCTCACCACACGCTCTCAACAGTCTTACAAACTAAAATTCATAAGCTAACATTCGTCTCACACATCTATCGAAAGAAAATTTTATCATGTTAATGAACTTCTCAAACTAAAAAATCTTCGTTTCACAACAACCTTACAGTCTTTAAGTTGTCAACTGTTGTAAAAACCACT